>JARQTI010000844.1:3413-161825 GCA_030142655.1 Trachelus tabidus | reverse complement strand
ATCCCTAGCATGTATGGCCGACTAGGGATATTTCCATCGGGTATCCATTTCCTTGGCGGACTAGGGAATTCCGCACACATTTCCTTGGCGGACTAGGGAATTCCGCACACTCATAGTTCCTTTAGACAATTTTATTCTAGGGAATAAAATCTGTATATTTGGTACTAATAATCCAACATTTTTCTCTAGTATTTGGAAACTTCCTTCAATCCATTAATTTAAATTAGTGAGAAATGAAAATGTGCTAACATTCAAGAATTTGCAGTATTAGAATTAATTTTGTCTTTATGACTGAGGATAATTCAGTTTTTCTGTATAGATCTTTTAAAATAAAAAGTACTTAGGGTCCCTAGATGATCGCTCTTTAGTTAGAATTATTCGTAGGTAGTGCTCATATTTACTATACGTCACTATACGTAGTATTACGTAGTTCTTGATAATACTTCGTGACCTGGACGTTTTCTATTGAAATAATTCAATTATTAGAGAGAAAATAAGTAGTGGATAATAATTGAAAGCAAGGAGATAGCATTTTAATAATTTAAGTAACATATAATGGCCGTAGGGAGCACAACTCTCGCACTTTTGTGAATGGTATTAAAATAATGTTTATATCTCTGGTTCTGTATATTCTATTTATTATGTATATGGGGCGTTTTTCCCTCTAGATATTATGACTGCCCAGTGTGTTTGTGTAAAAGGTTGACGTGAGATAACTGTAGTCTCATGATGTTGATTTGATGACGCAAATATTTATTAGAATGTTTGTCAGTCAGGAGAGTTTCCACAGCTTTATTTTTGTCCAATAGTACCTCCTTTTATACTGACCCCATCGAAACAGTTTAAATGTTTAGTCTTATTATTAGCATTATTTTTTAATTGTGTCTTGCATTATATTTTTGCATATTTACAGTTTGTTTTAGCTTAATATCACAGATGCCATACATTCTGGTACGTGGTAACCTCGCTTCCTATGGTCACAGATATCCGTGGAGAGTCTTAGTCTCTGGTCTCAAAGGTACTGTTCAAACAAATCTAATAATTTTTTGTAGTTTACTCCTAATCTTTTTATCTTATCGTAGCATCTGATATTGAGCAGTTAAGTCGCTTTGCATCTGGTGGATACTGTGATGACTCAACGATAGTGTATCTTCAGCATCCGTGTGTTATATTGACTGCTCTTGAAGTACTTGGTTATAAAGTAGTTGCATCATCAAGCACAAGTGTCAAGCAGGATTATAATGAGTATATGTGGACTATGAGAAAGGATTTTTCGGAGCCAGAGCCTGAGCCTGTGATAAAACCAGGTATGTAACAAATTTTTAAATATACGGCTTTCATCAAACGATCAATACATTATCTAGTACATTTATACATCATTTAGTTCAATGTAATTCAAATGATACATAAATGTCTTGGTACAAAGAAAAATAAGTTTTAGGATCCTATAATAGAGGTAAATAATACCATGCAGAATGTATTGTATTACTCAGGCTGAATTATGTATTTTTCTATGTAAACAAAATGCAAACAGCTCATTGCACTTGTGTGTTTTTTTCATACCACTATTGCCTGAGTATTATCTGTCATTTTCCCCAAAAATTAAATTACATGATTAATTTTAGAGTATGCAATAATATTAAGTCCATAATGTTTAGTGGAGAAATGTAAAGTGGCATAATTTACCATAAAGCTAAGCCTTTGATCTTATCAAAAACATTCTCTTTGAGCTAATCTATTTCCAGAGTCTCTGTTTTATTGAGATATGCGATTTTACAAACCTCCCATAAGTGATGCACTACTGATTATTGGTATCTACAGATTCTACTGAATTGTTTTAATATTAACATTCATTCCATACACTTTTTTTGCTGGTGTTGTATTATCTGATTCGCCCATTATGTGGATTCAAGGGAATTTTGATCCCGCCTCAAACCCTCCTTTAATTAATCTAACTGTACAGTATATACGGGTTCTTCAGTACTAAGTGTTGCCTTAGTAGCGCGTCCATTTGATTCTCAGATACGTTTTTCGTATCTCGTTTAATTATCGGATTGTTCTCAAATTCAGATTTGCTATTTTTTAAAGCATGTTGCTCTGTTTGTGATGAACATTCAAGTGGTACAGTTTCTTACGGTTGAACTGATAATTCGCAGATGTGTTAAATAATGCGAATCCAATACTGCTGGCTGCACTTTTTTAGGTTATGGTTATGTAGTGCAAGTTAAGTTTTGAATTAAAACCTCAAATGTTAGGTATTTAAACATTTTTTGGGAAAGCAACATCATTCTGATAACAAGAAATGATGATCAAAGTATCTTATTCCTTCATTTTGATATCATTATCAATTCCTTGAATCTTTGTCATTTATTCCACTTGCTCTGACTCACTTGCAGTTTGAAAATTTTTAAATCATTCGTGGTATTGAAAGACACATAATTCTGTATTTAATAATAGTTGTAATACTTTAAATGAAATATCTAAAATAATCTTGAATGACATATTTATATATTTGATTAACTTCAACAATCGTCTTATACAATAGCATCATTGTATTTTTTTTTATGAATTTCAAAATACTTTTGTTATATCAGTCATTTCTTATCATAATCATAGTTCCTGCTTTGGGGAATACATATAAAACTTAATTATCACAGAATATCAAATATCTGAAATAAAAGTTTTTAATATAACTGTGTAAAAATATATTGGAAAAGAAAATTTTCTCGTCATGGTAAAAAAACGAGGAATAGTATGGAACTATTATATAAAGAAAGTAGATGGATCCCAAGTGATCGCCTTCTGCAAATTCTGCGATCAATCATATATTCAAAATGCTACCCGAATGGAACGACACATGGAACGCTGTCCAAAATGTCCAGAGGATATACGCCAACAATTTATCCAAGTCGCACATAACAAGAAGAACAAATCGAACGTTCTGGGAATCAAGATAAATGATAATTGGACGAAACAAGAATCGTCAATGGAACAAAGCAACATAACAGACACTGAATTAGAAGACTTGGATGATTGGGGATACAGAAATCAAGCATATCCAGATGGCACAACCAGTACAATGCAGCAAAACATGGAACTAGTAATGCAAACCGGTGATCAATCTTGGGAAAATCGAGATTCTACAATACAGCCTACTGAATCGGATACAAACACAGTGAACAGGAACTGGGAAGCAAATCGTAGTGCAGCCGAACCTGCTGCATCTGGTAAATTCCAATTTTCAAGATTCATATTAGAAAACATTGAATTCCCTTTATATAATTATAATGGCAAGTAAATCCATAAGGATGAAATATATGAATATAAACCATAATTCTTAGCCGTGTCTCAGGAACGGGGTGGGTCGGTGCACCAGCGAAAATCTCATGCACCACGAAGAATTTCACAATGGCCCCTGCTGTCCATGCGATCTTCAGGATACTCTCCGCTACAGAGCAAAATCTACCAAGAGCAATTACTCGAACAGCGAGCCTCAAGAAGAGCAGCAGAACTTGAGCTACGACGAAAAACCCTTGAATTCGAGCGTTTCCAATGGGAATATGAGCGCGACAAAGTGCACAGCGAATTACGATGGGCGCACGAATCTCGTATGATGCAGCTTAAGGAAGAACGAGAAAGACAAATAATCGAGCAAAATAGAACACGTGGATTGTCACACGTTATGTAATTATTTGCAGACAGAAACAAAATCCTTCAATTGTACCTAACGCTCCAATTTTTTTTTAAATACCAAGATTTCAAAAAAAATCGTTGCCTTGCAGGTTCATATCTCTTTCATGCTCATCTGTAGGATTTTCATTAATATATACATTCCTTTCACGTAGAAAGGTTACTCTTATTGATAACGATAATCTCCGTCTTCGTACATTGTATATATGTTTTGTAAATCGATCATAAGTCTCATGATTAAACGTGTGATTCCTACGAGGACACGCATTACGAATAGTCTATTTCTCCTTTTAGAACTGAAAGACAACGAAGTCTGAGATTCTTTTAAACCAGATTATAAGAGGAGGATAAGATGTCTGAGAAACTGATTAACATTATTGGAAGCGAGACGTACTATTATATAGCCGTAAAGGGTTCGCCCTTTGCGTCTGATTGTGCAGTCTTTGGTCTTACTGCGGATGAGATCTGCGCACTCACCAAGCGTTTTCCAAATTCGGGATCCGACGTCGTCAACGGGGTTGTGGTTAAAGGTTATTATGACAAATTAATTCTTAATATAATTTCATAAATTACCTTTGTAAGTCCTTTGAATGGATAATTGCCGAATATTCATATATTTTCTAAATAATATTCATTATTCCCATAGAGAATTTTATAAGTCTTAACATTGTTCCCCAAAGCATCGAGAATATTTATCCATTAAGAATATTTTTCAGGAGCTCCAATGCGAGTGATAAATGCTCTTGCCGAGCTGGGTTACCGTGTGGTTTGCAGTACCGGCGAGGCTGAAATTTTCTGGACGTTGCAAAGGGAAATCGAAGACGATTCTTGAATGATTTATTAAGCTTTTGTCCACCTCTATGTACCAATCACCTCCGCACCATTCACGTTTGATCAGTTGTCGTCGAAGAGGAAAGTTAATAGTGCAACAAGACAACTCCAAGAGAAATATAATTAAAAAATCTTGAATAGAAACGTTTGTCCAATCATTTTGCTGCGAGGGTTACAAATACATTTCATTTACATTGTTAAAAGATTGACGCGTGTGGACCAATTGAATTGCGAGAGATAATCGCAAGATGAGTGGAGAGAACAAGACCATTGTAACGCATTTTGGCGCGATTTTTGAATGAATGAAGTATCGGTCGTTTTTAAAAAATGCTTTTATCGGGTCTTTTTTTAGACGCATTCATTTCTTGTCACATCTTGCTGTCATTCGTTCTCTGACTTATATTACTATTCAATGATCGCCTTAGCTCCCTTATAGATCAATTTAGTTTAAACAGATATTTTTTTTAAGCAGTATTAAATGTGTTTTTTCTTACAATCATACGTTTTTATAATTGTGATGATTAAACTGCGTAACGTATCTGTACTCATAGGTAATATGGAAAACACTTAACGGATATTTTTCTCATATAATTAATCGATGGCGCGTCGCGCTAAAGTGGCCTATTTTCGTAAAGCAACGACTAGTAAAAAAAAAGCAAAGATATAAATTGACCATTGCGTAGAACGTGCAACTGTTACTTGTATTTTACAAATGACAGGAATGATAAGTGTAAATCTATCTATATATCAAAATATGTATTGATTTTCTAGTATCACGTAACGAAACTTATCAACGGTAGGATCATCGAAACGACCATATTTTTATTAATTCTTTTTATATCAAATTATTTTATGTACACTGGTGGCTGTTAATTACAATTTTTTATCTAGAATATACTTTATAACGAAAGCCGTTGGAACAACTATGGCTTGATAACATATTTAAGTGATTACTCATCACTTCAATATTACATTGTCTTGCTAGCGATTTACGATGTTAAAAGAATTATATTTTGACACTTAGTTTGTCCAGGCCCAATTTATTCAAGCGATTCATTGGCGCATTTTATTCGTATGCGATTAAGTTTAAAATAAAGACTAACCAGATGCTCGTACCTTGAGTTAAATAGATTTAATGAAATTGCATTATACGATAATTTTTCAAAATTTGATCTAACGTTCCCTTCTCACGCTTAACGATAATCACTAAAGATTAGAAATTGTAGCAGCTACGATTAAAAATATATACTTGCACCGCATTTACAACATCTTGTAGGTCACAAGTACGAATATCCAATGTCCCTTATCTCATAGTAGTCACTTATTAATTCCATTAATTTATTAGCTTCGACGTTTCTGACTTCGAGTAACAGAATCGTATAATTCATATTGCTAAGATAAGAATCATTTATAAAAGCGTGAATAATAATTTTGTTGCAACTCAAAAAGACATTAATTTAATTACGAATTAATGAAGCATTTGACTGGCATTCGGTTTGTTGTTACAAATTTTATTATAACTAATGGAAGGTTGAATATATAAATATATAATGATATTATATAGATGTATATTTTACAAAGTCATATTTTTACTCCAATCACGAACCGGTATTGTACTTTTACAGGTTTACGTAATCCATGCGTCATTGCGCGCAAGCAAATGTAATTTTTTTGCATACTATACACCCCATATACTCATGTAACGAATATACATTATCGATTGTAACAATATACGGGATATCTTGATGTTACGTAATTCTTCTTTATTTCATCCTGATCAATGAATCATAGCGTACCATGAGAACGTCAGATCCGTAAAATATAATAAGTAGCTCGGATTGATCATACACATAAGTTGATTATCTTTAACGAGCAAAATATAAAAAAAAAGATTCTTAATCATTAACTGTTTCAGAAAAATACTGAAGTTACTCAAGTACATTCCAGACAATAAATCATCATGGAATCCCATAAGCATAACAGCGATGAATGCTGTTGCAAGTCCAATATATCAAGTGTCCAACAGTCATTACCAGAAATGGACTTTGAACGAGGAATTTGGTATGCAGGTAATAGGACAATTTTTTTTTGTTTCTAAAAAGAAAAACTTATTTATACAATCTTATTTTAACTAATTTTGTATTCTTGGTTTTAGCTCAAACGGGTGACTGCGAACGACTTGAGAAATTGTTAAGAAAAGGTGTCTCGCCGGATATTGAGGATTCTGCCGGTTACACGGCTTTGCATTATGCTGCTCGCAATGGCCACGCTATTGTTTGCAGAGAACTTTTGAACAGAGGAGCTAACGTAAACGCGCAAACAAGATCTGGTCGAGCTACAGCGTTGCACAGGGCTGCTTCTCAAAATCTACCAGATATCATAAAGCTGCTTTTGAGTTTTAAGGCTGATCCGAATTTGGTCGATGCCGATGGAAACACGGCATTGCATCGCGCTGTTATCGCAAATGCTAGTTGTGCGTGCGAGGAATTATTAAAATCCTGCAACTCCGGCATTGTAAATAAAAACAGTAAGACAGCATATGAGATTGCCAAAGCAAAGGGACAGGAAGAGTTGATAAAGCTATTTCAAAAGACAGAAATGCAATGACCTGCCTCCCTCATAATTATATAGATGTATATAGTCGTCTTTATTACCTTGGTACGTGCTCGCATAGATAAACACGTTTAATTAATTGTTACCGTTGACAAGTAATAAAACAGTAGCGTAAAAGTATTCTAGGACACTCGATATGCTACTCCAATAATACAATTGATTAATGCTCCCCCTATTTCGAATAAGTCAAATCAATAAATTAAACGTGCATCATTAGTGGAAGTATCGATCAATTGACATTACGGTAAATAAGTTATTAAAAACAGGCCAAGCACTCTTGGGGTATAGGAATGATGCGCGTGTTTTACATTGTAACGACAAAATCGAATTATATAGTATAGTATATAAAATTTCCTGTTGCAATTACTACATTTTGTCAGAGAATTATCCCATTGACCTAGTTGCAGTTTTCCCATAACATTGGCGAACCCTACCGTATACCTTGTACCAGAAGCACAAAGCACCAAATGTTATACTGAATTCACGATAGTGTTTACCACATAAAAACATGTACAGAAATACCAAGGCAAAAGATCTAGTGCGATACTCCAACCCCACCAAAGGGCAGAGGTGCACTGAAGTATTATCTACCAGGTCGTGCACTTGATATTGAAAGAATCGTACGTTTACGTGAATGTTCGGTAATCTTCGTACCCGATCGAGTCTTTTCGTTCACCTTCGTTGCGTGGAATAATCGCGAATTCGCGGCTGCCGGAGCCCCATCGTGATAAACGGTGCTGCCACCTAGTGTAACCTCCCGTCTCCCGTGCGCTTGCAGTTCGTCGCGTTGAGTCAGTTGTTTCACGTATACCGCGGGTGCTTTGCGCGGGGACCTACTACCGGCTCTTAACCCGTTTCACACCGGTTTCCCTTGTCGATTCGCGTTTTACCTATATTCCACATAAATTGCGGAACAATCTTCAGTGTAACTTACAAGCTGGACGCTGTGCGGAGTGTGACAATCGCGATGTAACCGTACCGTGACGTCACACGGCTAATCAAGTACACAGAGTGAGAGAGTGCGAGCGAGTGCGAGTGTGAGTGTGAGTGGGATAGATAGATAGAGAGAGAGTGAGTGAGAGAGGGAGATACATATACACGCGCCCGCGCGCTCATAGCTATACTGTGTATATATATATATATATATATGCAGAGAGGTACGCACACTAGTACCTATTGGTGCTACACGTACATAGAATTGTTGCGTGTGTGAGCTCGCAGAGTATATATATATGTACATATACGCATTTGGATTCGCTTTATACATATTATGAGACTGTAGGCATGTTCATATATGATACTCACACTTGGTCGCATCCTCATACACACTTGTCGCGCTCTCGAAAACAGACTAGAGCAGAAAAGAGACTAGAAATCTTTTGGCTATATATATATTACATCGTGTCTTACAGACGGGGAATCTCTTTACCTGGTTGCTCTTGGTTTTCATGGATTCTTTTTTTATTGCACGTGTGGCTCTTGTATCGGGCGTAACAGCGTAGTTGCGGACGCATGTGTGAAGTTTGCGGCGAGATGCGCTTAAAAATTACGGCGAATATTGTTGTATGCTTTTGCGAGGGTTTAATAGTAGTTGGAGTAACATAATTTTATCTGGTCTTGCTACGCTCATGCTATTTTGAAGTTTTGTTCTCTCTTGTGTTTTATCCTTGGAGTTTTACTGTCTCTTGTATAACCTAGTCCTTATGACTCGAAAGAACTGATCACCATTTTGTGCCAGCGTGCTTGCGACTTAGTTTCTAGCCATGGTGCGTATGTGCATGCATGCGTGCTTGTCTCTCCTCTCTTGTCAGAAAAGAGACTGAGAATCATGATAGAGTAATGTTATTTAGTTGAGCTTTTTATTATGAATTGCGCGGATCAAGGGCAACAGTGTTGTCTCTGCTTATTTAAATGTCCAATGGATTCCTTGCGATTTCGTCATATCGTTGGGCAAGATTGGATTTCATTCTGTCCTCTTCAAATGGATGTATCTTTTGTCAATTAAAATTAGTCTGTTTTCGTGTTCGTTAATGGTTTATGTGTTTACTGTGAAAAAATTTGTTAGGAAAGTGAGAAATGTCCAAGGAAACGAATTTTGTAATTTGTTACTTCATTTAGGTAGGATCATATAACGGGTGATAATTTTCTAATTGAATGTTTAGATCAGCATTACTTGATTTTTATTCTCACTAAAAGAGATCATCCACCTTCGCCATCTTGTGATTGAACAATTTAAGTTTTAAATTATTTGTAATTTTTTTGATATTTAAATTGGTGAGTGTTTAATGACACAGTGAGTTGTGCAAGTGTCTTTTATAAAAAGAAAAAGAAAAAAGGAAAACATTAATCAGTTCTATAGTAAGAAGATGTACAGGGTGTTGTGAAGCCATTAAGTTTGGACTGATCTTGTAATAGTTCAGTAAGGTGATTTAAACAAGGATAACTGTGAATTCCACGACATGAGGTTTACTCTTCCTTTTAATTCTACAGTGGGGACCTTCATGGGCTTGCTGCTCCAAATAGCCAGTCTAAATACGTGAAGTTTTATGAACTTCATTGCCAGTCCAGCACAGCTCGCTCTGTCTTGGCCTGTGATTATTGAAGCATTGCCTATATAGGCATTTGGATTTCATTGGGATTTCCTGGAAGATATTTTTGCTACCACGGATCATCCCCAGCAATTTCGCGCCACGCCCACCCTCGATGAGAGGAGGCACATGTCCATTGCTGCCACTGAAAATGCAGGGTAAGTCAAATTCATTGATTAGCAAATATTTCTTTGTTTCATGTATATTTAACATTGGCACTACGCAGTGGCCATATTCTACAATAGACTTGATGCGTTTACTCAAGTTTATTTTCTTACCATTCGAGACCATGGTGTTACGCTTATTCTTATACAAAGAATTTCCTTATTGTCTAGAATGAAAGTAAAATAAGATTGCTGCAAAGGGTTGTACAACTATTTCACAGGAATTGACTGAGTTTATTTATTTGCTCCGCTGCACCAGTAGTTTGGTAGAAAATGAAACTGCTATCATGAATTTTCTGGCAAGTGGGATATCCGGCACATTATCAGTCTCTTTTGAGGCACAAGCGTTCCCTCTTTCCTAACAAACAATACAAATTCTGTTTTCCATAAGATGCTAGAACTCTCTAACTATCCATTAAAAACAAAATAACTCATTTTTACTCATCGTTCCGCGACCTCGTAAATACGTCTGTCTATCTTTAGTTATCATCGTTTGCAGCGGTATAAATAAGTATATGAAATTTCAAATATCTAGATACGAAGAGAGCTGGACGCTGCTAAACAGTATAGCACAGTTATAAAAAAAAAAGTAAAAAATAATTAATTGCTGCGGAGCATGTCTCGTTAGGCGAGTTTTGAGAAAAATGTAAAGGCGTTTGCACAATTCCATGATTCACAGAATTCCGAGGAAAATTTATTCTCCTCTTTAAACTCCCAAACGAACACTCATCCATTTTCTCGGTTAGAAGAGTGTAAGAGACTTTAGATATGCGTCAAAGGAATCCCAAAAGTTTCTGATTCAATGTAATATTGTTTATGGTGCAAAGGAAAAATTAATATTTGCGTCGCAGCAGAACTCTGTTGCCGTATTTACTGGCACCACAATCTTTACAGTTCCTCCTGTATTACACCATTATCGTTTCAGTTATTTCTTTATCTAGGTATACCAAGGGTTAGACACAATTTACAGCAGAATCTTTCGTGATCGCGTATCTTTATCTTAAAGACGGTCTTCTTTTGTAGTGTGAATTTGGAGATTAAATTCGTCGGCTAACCGACTTACCTCGATTATAGGCCCTAGTCATTAAGTCGATATCCAATCGGTGTTACCGAGAGTTCCGCAAGCTTTTTCATAGAGAACAAAGCTTTACTTAGCATTCGGCTAATTGACTCACGTTCCACAAGCGATTATTAGAGGTAGAGCGGAGTGCCTGAAAAAAAATAATTCAATCCTTGCGCCCACTAGTCGTGCGATGGCCCTGGTGGCCCAAGACGTAAAATAATGAGTGCGTCTCGGAATGTATTATTGCCCCGTACCCACTCGCGCAAAAGCAAACTCCTTCCGGGGTCGTTCTCCATAACGTGGCGAACCAAAAAAAGAAGAAGAAGAATCAACACGACTGCAACGACCATTTGTAGCATTGCGAATCGTACGGTACGAATCGTCAAACAAAAGACACAATAACAGTGCGCCAACTGCGGGTTGAGAATCCGGAAAGAATGGACGCAAAGGATTCTCCGAAATATTTCGCGTCTCTCTTTCTCTTTGCTGGCGCAATTGAATAATCATTTTTCTTGGCTCTTATTCCCACATGAGATTTTTCCTCGAGAACTCTTCTTAGAGACGCAGCAAAAGACCCGTTGATTTTTCACATTCTGTCGTTCCTTTCATCAGAGTCCGTTGTCCCGTGTCAGACATCTTTTATTTTTACTTCGTCTTTTGTGCAAGATTTAAAGGATCGCTCGCAATAGCCAAGAAAGACTCCTTCCTCTTCGTTTCAAGGCATTAAGATGCCGCTGTCTCGTTACGGACTCTCTGCCTACCGAAGAGAAAGTGCAATAATATAGGTAATCTCATTGTTGTTGTATAATAAACGTAACCTACTGCGGCCAGTACTTCATTACCTGAACGTCGTGGCATTGAAAAACAATGGCACGCCATTACGCGAAAGTTCGTACGTTTACTTGGCTTTGCTGTTATCCACGCACATCCATCTACTTCACGTCAGTTTTCGAGGTAAAAAGAATCGACAGCTATCACCTATCATCCCGGAGTAACGAGACCGTTCCGACGTCGGATTTTCTTTAGCCCACTTTTCATTTCTCTTCTCTACGTCGAGAATAACTCTCGATAGATTTCGCTCCTCCCATTCTCGATTATCTTTATACCCCTTACGATCCTTTTTAATATGCTTAGCAAGCATACCGCCTATCCACTGACGAGCCACTTCCAATTTCTGCGAATCACGTTTGCAAAGCGCAAAGCTTCCCGAAATGCCAGTTGAAAATTGATTTCTGTAAGGTTAGATTGTCGCCGTCATTAGGCTACTAATTCGAAAGGTAAGCCACATCTCAAAGAACCAAGGACACTGAACGATCATCGCTGAATTAGAATTCCGTAATGGCTCCGTGATCCTGCTTTGTTCCTGAATCCTTATCTTGTCCGGAATCTGTATCTCGTCGAGTCAAACAAGCAAACGACCCTGTTCAGTCGTGACCGATATATTTTTCTCTTTTTCTTTTTAAATTTAAAAAAGCCCGCCGTCACAGTTTCCAGTCGAAGCGACGACCGTCCGTTCGTTCGCGCTGTATACGACGAGGATGGAATACATGGCGTACCGATGCCACGAGAGCGTGTTTACCTCGTCGCATTATTTTTCCCCTTCTGTCCAGTATTTTATCTCCGCGACTGATGCTCGACCGCTTTCCCCGGTCGTATGTCCTATTGTGTTCAGGTAGCGGTGGCCATCCTCTCCCCACGAGAAACGTCAGTCCGATATGAAGAAAATAATGCCTCGACGCTTACTCAAGAGACAATGGCAGTGACACAGTAATTATAGAATGAGGTGATCGGGTCGAATCGCTCGTGCGTCCATGTGCATATATCGTGAATATGGTCTTATAAATTCGTGGAAGCACACTTCTTCGGCGCCAGGTAAACGAGAAACTTTGCTCAGGGATGCACGTGGTTCGTATTCGGCAGTTTGTTGGGAGAATTCATTCCCCGTGGAAGGGAATGGTCTCTCCGATCGGCAGTCTCTCTTTTTAGACTTACCTTCATTCTCGATTATTAGAAGAGGCTTCTCGGTCAGGACGGCGCCTCGCAACACCAGTATTCTTGGACTTCCTAGGGATTTTCATTTTCGTTATTTTTTTCTTTTACCTCCTTTATTCCTTCGAGCGCCCTTTCGAAGACCGTTTGGTCGGAAGACAAAGAAGCGCTGGTTTCTTGACGTTAATACGTTTATGGGGCTGAGATTTCTTGGAATCGCGGCGTGTGTACGGTCAGGAAGTTATTTATTACGCTGAGATTCGTGGAGAGAGGGTCGGCAATGAAATTATTCTTTGCTCGATGTACGGGGATTGCAATTTTTTCGTCTACTTTCTCTGCGGAGTACGTTGTTACGATTTCATGAATTCGAGAACGGTTCGACGCTTTAGGGTGATCCTTCATGTTTTTTTTTTAACGCTCGTATCCGTCTCATTGCGATATATGGTAAGGAAGTTGGCAAGGAAGTTTCTTTAATTTTTGTTTTTGCTTCTTTTGCGATAAGGGGCAAGGTGGAGGAGGGTTGGGGGGAACGGGGTTGTTCCTTACCGCAGTATCCGAGAATTAGAAAACAAAGAAAGCGCCGTTCATCATATTCTCGTTAGTCGTTTATGATGGTTGCGAGAAAAAAAAACAATTTTTGTTTTATCATTCTAATCTTTTTTTTTCCTTCCACAAAGACACTGACAGTTGGCAAGGGTGACTTTCTAGGTATTCTCGTGAGTCAACGGAACAAAGAAAATGCGTTATCGATGATCCTCGACGTAACTACAAAGAGAGCACTCTTCGTTATCGACGACGCCCACGTAAGGGACAAAGAAAATACGTCTCGTTATCGATGATACATAAGTGCGGGACGAAGATGGGGTTTGCCACGAAACTTCGCTAAATACCGAAACATAGCTTTTTGTTCTTACGAGAGAGAGAGAGAGAGAGAGAGAGAGAGAGAGCGCCGTCGTGCCTGTAAAATGATATCTCGTGTCATTTCGATATCGTCCCCTCGGTCGCTGCCTCGTCTCTCCCCCGAATTTTTTTTTTTCCTTGACGGGATGCCACTGACAAAGACATTCCATTATGGTCGTACGGCGGGACCCCCGCTTTTGGTCTATACCAAAACTTGCCGGACAATGGAGAACGGATCTCTCCCTGCTATTTTTCTCTATTCGAAATAAGGACGCGGCGAGGAGGTCACGTGGCTAAATGCTTCCTGAGAATCGAATAATCGTGCGACTAGGAGCTTTCGACGTGCGCTGGAGAAACGACGAGAAACGCGGAGCGTCGGCTGTGAAACCTTCGTTCAAGTTATCACCGGTTATAGGAACACGTATGTCAATCGTATCCCGATAATAAAGAATGTAAAGAGACAACGTATAGCGGAGTCTTCGGCGCAACTGCGTTGAACTCTGGGAAGCATTCGACGTTATATCATATCGCTATGGCGTCGGTATTCTTTCAGGGTCACTGGCGAGCACAATTCGCAGTCCTGTCTGCATCATCTTTCGCTGCGCAACCGCTCGTTCCAGTCACTCGGTGCGAAACGAACGAGTCGACGAGTGAGGCCTCCCCCCCACTCCTTCCCCCCCGTTCTCTGGTCCGCCATCATTTGCTTGGAAATATGTTGCTCGGTCGACGCTTCGGCCTCCACGTCGGCGCCGGCATTTCTTCCCGGTAGTAAAGCAATACCTCGTCTCTCTGGCTCCTCATTCGTTCCCTAACGCTCTGTCGTCATCGACGACAGAGCGCGATCGTTTCTTGTCTCGCTTCAACCTGGTCGGTATCGAACGGTTGACTTCGTTATCGATCGACGTCGTCACTGTGGATGGGATGACTCTCTCGGCTCGATTTTTCCATGTACGTGTACCGGGTGTCTCGGGAAAAATTATTTATTCTTAGGCGGGACAAGAGAATGCCCGATTTTACGGTAAAAAGAAACAACGGAGTCGCGCCAATGCGAATCGCTCGCCAAGGCCGTCACTCCCGTTGCCGCCGCCGACGCCGACGCCGCTGCGCCCTTCTCCTCTCTACCCTTCACATTTTATTAAGTGTAATGCCTCCTCTCTATCTCCCTAACCTCTCTTCGCGTTAGCCACCGAGCTAACGTGGCACCCTCCTCTGCCCTCCCTCCCTCCCTCCTTCCCGTTCACGTTCTCAGTCTCATTCTCGGCTCTCCTCGTTTCCGCGTGCATCGCTGCTCACGAGGACATTGACTATGGAATCCTTGGTGCGCCGTTCCGACTCCCCTGTTCCGCCATGCGGGGATCGCGCGTCTCCTCGTTAGCAACGTTGCACGTGAATTTTGGATATTTCTTTTTTTGTTCCTGTCTCCTCTTTGATCGCCACGTAGACGCAACGATGCTCGTCACAATGCGTATACACAGATACGAACCGTTTTACTGCTGACAAGACGCTTCGTTCTCTGTGCGGATCTTCGTTCTCGGTTCTCGCTTTATCTCGTGGCGATGCACGCTTAATTACCTAGTCGAGTAAAGTCTTTATAACGCCGAGGAACTGCCGGAGTACCTACGCTCGGTATCCCCAAGGCCTCCTATCGAAATCGCGGCTCGCCGCCATTTCCGTCGGCCACGGTAACGACGACCTCCGTCACGCGTTTCGTCACGGGCCCAACGTCACCGAAGGACTTATCGAACGAGAAGCGCTTCGAGTGTCTCTCTTACGGGTAAACGAAGGGGCGCTGCTCTTTCTTTTTTCTTTTGTTTAATTCTCGATCGCTGCTGTATTCACGGCGGTTACACCGCCGAACGTCCAAATGACGTCATCACTCGCGACACTGTCGTTCGCTTGTCGACTTATCGTTATGTCTTGTTACGTTTTTAGATTACAGACTGCTATTTCCATGCTGCACCGTTCTTACGATCCTCCGTGTTATTCGACAGGTCACTTAATTTGCCACGATGAGGTGTCACACGTACATTCGAATCCGCATTTCGATGCGCGACCGTCGCGAACCGTTCGCAGAAGGAATTGCACGGTGTCCTACCGTTCTAGGAGTAAAAGACACCTGCGTCACGTTTCCAGTCCATTGATTGCACCGAAACGTAACTGCCACTGAAATTGTCTCGACGATTCCTAAAGGCGTGTTATTCATTTAACGTATCATTTTTACGTATACCTCCGTTCTTACGTTACGGCACGGTCTTCCTTCCTTCCACCTATATAAGTATGTCGCAGAGATCGCAGACACAAATACGTCATTGACAATTCCTCGAGTCCCTTGTCAATTCCCAATTGGCTGGTTGTATCGGCCGTGTGACTCAATCGACACCGGTGCGGCTCGCTGGTAGGCCGTTTTGTTTAGAAAGTTGTACGCTGGAAGGCCGTGGAAATGATTACGGGTTACACAACTCTTCCCTATTGCTTGTTGCGCGCGCGTTGAAGCAAGAGAGAGAGAGTGAGGGGGGGAGGGAGAGAGAGAGAAGCCCCAGTGTAAAGTCTCCCAACTGGGAGGACCTCTAACGTCGTTTTCTTATTTTCTTTTACAAAAACCTATACACGCGCTTTCGATTATTCAGGTGTACCTTCGTTGCAATACTGATTCTTTTTTTTTTTTTTTTCATTTCTTTTTGTTCCTTTTTCGTTTCGCTCCCGTTATCCCCCCTAGAAATTATTATATGCTTGCTAAATTTTACATATTCTTACCTAGCTTCTCCTTTGTCACTCACTCGAAGAGAAGACCTTCTCTACGATCGTTTTATGTCTATGCAATGTTTCGTAATCGCTATAAGAACGGACTATACCACGGATCCTGCCACTTTTGTTGCGTCTATAATGCCGTTAGTCATGTACTGTAGCGTGTTGCCCTCCACGAGGCTCGACTGCCTGGCGTAACATGAATTTGTATTGTATACTCGGGAGTCGGCAGTGTCTCTCGGTATGAATAATTGTCATTGTCGAAATTTTCACTGGGTCGGACAGTCGTTTCTCTGGACACGATGGGGACGAGCGAAGGCGGCGGCTTGTGGACCAGCAGGAAACGGTGGCGCGTATACGCGCATATCTCATTGTCGACGTTAATAGAGTTAGAGAAAAAGGAGAGCGAAGGAGAGAGAGAGAGAGTGAGAGGGGGGGGGGGGAAGGGAGGAATTGTCGCAATGGACGCATCGGCGAACAGAGGTGGCTTTCGGTTGCTTGATTGTGGGTCAAGGTTTCCTCGGCAGCGGCCGTTTCTCTGAATCACTCGGCGAACACCAAATTAGGGCGTTACGTTGCCGCGATCGTCCTTTGACGAACGTTAGAGAGACATTCTTAAGGTCGAGGGCTACGCGACTTAAATCCACCGTACAGCCGTTTGCGGATTATCCCGTGCTGGAGACGCGCGTCGGCCAAGGACGCGTCCTGGGCGCTTAGAATTTGCTTGGTCATGAGGGTTGGGGGGTGGTGAGGGGGGGTGGGGGTGGGGCGGAGGGGGGGTTTGTATGGAGGGAGGAAGACAAGACGAATGGTGGGTCTTGTCAAATTGAGATTCCATTAGATCCACTTGTCCTCGCTTCTGCTGATACCTAGTAATAGAGGAGTGAATTGCGAGAGAGAGAGAGAGAGAGAGAAAGTATTTTCTTATGGTAATACAGTGTTCTGAGATTTCGTTATTCCACGAAATATTTTCTATATGAAATCTTTGCGTCAAATAAGAACAATAATGATGGATGCTCAACTTCATTGGCACTATTTATAATAGCGATGACGACGATCGTACCGAAAGCCGGTATCAGCTCTGCAAACACCCTACGATTAATTTCGATTATGGCTTCTCTCGCGGAATGATGTTAATGTTACGCGCGATGGTCTCACGGTCGAGAATATTAATTTAAAATCCTTGGTATAAACAAAGAACAGCTGACGATTCGCGGACATTATTATTTTTACTTTTGAGCCCGCGCGGAACGGGTATATCCGAGAGCGTCCTCTGCGCCGTCGACGTTGCATTACGCTGGATCGGTGCCGACGCAGGCGCGACGCCGACGCCGACGCTCCTGATGACGGCACCACCTCGCCGGGGACGCCGGGGCATCCATGCTAAATAACCCGGCGGCGGATCGTGATTGATTTCTTCTCCGATAAAACTTGACACCTACTCTGGCACGACCAATCCCGATTGTTCGCGGGGTCGTCATTGCTTTCGATATTCCTAAGTACTGCCATGGTAACCTAATCGATATACCCACCCAAATACCCGCCAGGTCATACGCGTTTCAAAAGTACTCTACGACAGGAACCTCACGAGGAATGTCGAAGCCGATATCAATACCTCGGGGCGTCACGTCGTCGGCGAACCAGGGAAAGTCATTCGAAATTCGTGGTAAAGTCAGTATGATTTTTGAAAATTAAAATTCGCCCAATCGCATTGCCGTTATCTCTTTGCGTTAATTGACCTTTAAGTTCTGGCTGCCAGTAATTAACCGGGCAGAGGGGGAGGACACGGGCTTACGCGAAAGGACGCAGGTTATCTTTGAATTTTAATTGATAACTAATTACAAGGATTTGGCATACCGAGTGGTGAATTAATTCTTTTTTTTTTTTGTTGTTCCATACTTTTATACTTCTTACGTAACGATACACTCGCAATACACCGGGTAATATATTATGCGCGATTATGGTAATCTCGCAACTGGGATTTAATGGACGATACGTTATTCTTTTATTTCTTTTTTCTTTTTTTTTTTCGCCGCGTCACGAAACACACATACGAAGACCGTTCCAGATCGTTCAGGCCGGGCCTCTTCCCGTACACGTCTTTTACGCGCGAAAGTACCCAGAGTCGCCTTCCTCAACACCGCTGGAAGAGATCGATAAGTCTGTCTGCCGCTCTTGCCGCTCATTCGCTCCTCGGCTTTATCGCGCTTTACTCCTCTCCTACGTTACACTTTATCCGTTTTCGACATGGGATTTTCAACCCTCGTCTCTTACGCACCAAGGGCTCTGGGCACTTTTATCTGACGCGACCTCTACGGGTTTACCCAGCGATTACTTTTAAAAAGGATTCCACGAACGACTCGCTCCTTACGTTGGTAACTCCTGCGAAGTATCGGGACGCAGAGCATGAAGTCGATCGATTCGTGATTTCAGTCGACGGTCGTGTAACGTATGTCCAGGACACGGAGGCGCCTCTGCCGATGTAATATATCCCATTAGTTTAGTAGAGCGCGATTGGCCAGAACTAGGTAGCTTCAGGAGTCTCGGGTACCCAGGAAAGGCGCATGGTAGCTGAAGCAGGTAGTAATAGGCAGGCAGGCGTGGTACATGGGGCGACCTTGACCTCTGTCCTCAACTGACGCTTGTCCTTCGTAGACTGGTCGATATCTGGCAGCTCCACCTCCCTCCCCCCGCTACAACCCCTTGCCTCATACTCGTCGTCGACGGTTCACGTTCCCCACCAACCACCGTCGTGCAAAACTCTACGCCGTAACCCCCCCTCCCCCCCCCGCCGCCCCGTCGACGGTATTTGCGCGCGTGTGTATCGATTTCGCGAGAGCTCAGAGCAGCCGGCCGACGGTCTGCCTCCCTCTGCGCTCTCGCCTCTACGACGACGTGAGCGCGCTCCGATCCCAGCCTGCTGACTTTACACGCTGGCTTCATTCTCGGCCAGGTTGCCGCCTTAATCGGCATCAAAGTGGTGAGTGAGAGAGATCAGGGGGGGGGGGAAGTCTCTCCCACCGTCTCCCTCACTCGCGTGTACATTGCTCTAATGTCGATTTACTGGATTATGTTTCGGTTCAGTCGAATATCGTCCTTCTTCATTGTTATTGGCGGTTTGTCCTTTATTTGTCTGCCTAACCCGATCCAACCTCTAACCTTCCTTTCAGACATTACGCCTACCAGCGTTCTCGCACTCTTACTTTTGCCTCTTTTCAGCGCTCGCTCTGACCTAACCTACACGCTTGTATTATAGGCCCGACTCGACGACATTTTGGGGCAGGTCAGGCTGACTGGACGAGAGTCTCCGAGCGCACGCGGCCTTACACCAAATGTTGACTTTAGTGTTCGCCTTTATGTCGGACTTCATGTCGTATTACCCCTTACTGTCATTTACACGCTCTGGCCGGTCTCTCTGGATCGATTATTTGTTTACGACGAGAGTGTCTGCTGTCTGGCGAATAAACTTTTATTACTTCTCTTCTTCTTTCTTCTGCTTCCCTCCCCCTCTGTCTTTTGTGCCATCTTGGAAATCTTGTTCCATCCAATTCTCAATATCCTCTCGTAATCGCGAGTGTTTCTTCGGAGGCGTATCTCGCTCGGGTTCGGCAATCCCTGTTGACTTTTTAATCTTCTTTCGAACTCTACGTAATTATAATATCTTTCTCGTATATCTTCACGAAACGGCACACTTTCCCTCGGTCTCTTTTTTTCGGAACACGCCTAATCACCATTATCGGCACTCTGGTCACGACGTCCACGTGTTACGCCAGACGTCACGGCAAGGCGAGTCGGTTAACGGTTGTTTCCGGCCATTTCACATGGCCACCGCCGTGCGGCTACGGGATATCGACGCGGAATTCTCGCGAGGGTATCGCGACGTTCCTAAAGCGGAATTGGGAGACGGAAGGGACGATACCTGCCTTTTTTTTTGCTTCCTCGCAAGATCGAACGAAACCCGCGGACTATATCGAGGGAAATGTCGTAGGGACGCGGGACCGAAGTGCGAGAGAAAAACCGGTTCGGCCGGGACGCGTCGCCTGCCATTTCTTAAAGAAAGTCACGCCGTGCGTATAAAACGTCACCCATCCTACTGGATATGGACGTGAAAACGAGCTGCCACATCATCGACCGTCTCCTTCTGGTAATTAACCGTCATACGTCCTATGCTTACGAGTCGTCGTACACGAACGTGACGGTACCTCGGTCGTCGTCATATCATCGTCATCATAATTATTATCCGCGCCATCGCGATGTGACGATCGTCATCAAAGGCATCGTTCCTCTGTCAAGTGGGAGACGAAGGCGCCCGGCGCACGCGTACTCGGCTCAAGGCGATTCCGTTCGTTGCACTTTCTTTATATTATCGCAAGATGCAAACCGAGTGTCATGTCTCTTATGCGCTGTATTTATGTAGGTATGTGTGTGTGTATATACATATATAATAGGATTGAGCTAACTTGGCCAAATATTGCGTGCACTTACGCGTATCTTCGCGTGACTTTGAGAACAAGCGACATATGATTGGCATTCGAGAGAAGTGTATATTGATAAGTTAAAAAGAAAATGGCGAGTCCAGGGGAAAGAGGGACTACGCGAAGAAGTGGAAAATGGTACGTTACAGCCAGGGCAGCTCGCGGGGGCATGCGCTCCTTTGCCTGACGTTAAGCCTCGGTAACGATCGCGGAGAGATTTTTTTTTGCGTTTCACGCGTGACATAACATACCCCCCCGCTCTCTCCCTCTCATCGGGTCGCCATGTCTTTCAGGGCTAATCGGGAACGAAATAAAATAGCGGGCCTGTACGTCGAAAATTGTCATACGCGTATCTCTCGTGTACATAATGTCGGCTCGCGAGTGTGCTCTCGGTTTGCCATCTTGCGTGCGACAGTACCGAAAATAGATCACTTTGGAATTTCGTGTAACGAACATCTGTCTCTTCTATTCTTTATGTTTCTTTGGTCTTGCGGCTCCGTTTTTTTTTGCATCGGGGGTCGGCCGAGGTGCTAGGACGGTTCTGTCTCCTTTTATTAAATTTGACGTTGAACTTGTGCTTTTTTATAAGTGTTATCCAAATTTGGGACAGTGGGAAACCGGTAATTTCGTATGTTCAGGTGAGTCGCGGATTGAAAATAATTTCCTTGAGTTTGACATTGGCCTTGGATGGGTTTTTGGTGGGCGACGCGACGCTGACGTCTTGGATCTCTTCGTCCATTGACATTTAACGATGCTCGATCCCGCCGTCGCTTGGGGACCGGGGCATGCACGACGTACGCGCAATGGAAAGACGAGAGGAGAATGGACCACGTGTGAGCTGAAAGATCGCGTAACGACGAATCAACGGCGAACAGCTGACGACTTCGGAAATAAATATTGGTTACGCTATTTATAGATTGGGCGATTGATACGTAAATCACACTGAAAATTCAAGCGTGTTATTTCCCTATTGTATATCTACGGCAAGCACTTTTTACACGCTTACGAGCCTGTTATTTTTACACTGGAATTGGTGGGGATAACAACGCTACCTGCAGGCGTGTAAAATCTGACGCTGTATCCATAGTGAGGATAGGAAATACGAGGTTTGAATTTGCAGTGCAGATGCAAATTGCAAATAGGCACTGGGAATTATCGAAATTTGGGAATAACGCCGCAGGTGGATATTGGGACACGGAGCCGACTGTACGCGAATGGGGATCTTGTTGACTTTCTCAAAATAAATCGTAATTAAATATTTTTTTTTATATTAAACGAAATTCGCTGTCGTTGCGTCTTTCGGTGTCAGGCTCGATGCACGTGTTCGCTGTGTAAAGTAACAGAAGCGTATAAATTTTTCGAACAACGCAAATCCGACAAACTTATAACTGTAGATTTCGAAAGAAAAGTTTATTAACCGCGTATCTGCCGTTTCGTACGCCCGGTCAATTTTTAAGGTACTTCAATCCGTTCGGTCAAAACTATCGTTCGTACTCGCGTATGCCGAGTACGTTAAGTTTCAGTTTAAAAAAAGAAAAGGCCATTCGTTCACGAGGTAAGGTGAATTTTCGCACTATCAATATACCGTGTGTCCTTGTCCTTATGCGCAAACGCGCATAAGTCCGTCTCTCTCGCACTCATGGCAGGTATAGTATAAAAATCTACAAACTTTCGTCAGAACTGACAATTCGACGAAACATTTTTTTTTCCGCTACGTGTTTACAAACAATGAAAAAGATCTCGTGACAGCTGTCAAACGCGATAGGCCAGCATCCCTCAGCTGATTTCCCCCGCACACGGCCCTAAATCTCGGAAATCCTTTCTTAACAGATGGTTACGTAATTTCGAACGAGAGACGAGTCACGGTCCGCTTTCTCGAGGGTCTAGGGCGATAACCACAATAATACACAATACCATCCCTGCTTGTAGGATAACCAAGTGGATGCCCTTTCCATGTGGATTGCCCAGGTAGATTATATCCTTATCTCACGAATAAATGTCTCTATTCAATTTCCTCCTGTCCAATGCGTCTTGTATATACATATATATAAGCCCTGTAACCCACACGGAGGTGTATCTGATATAATCGACGTAACGGAAAGAGTCGACAAGAAATCGCGGACCCAGTAGCCATCGAGTAACGCACGTTTCTCCTGTGTACATACAGTAGTGGAACCGAAAGTATCAAACGCAAGAGCGAGAGAGAGAGAGAGAGAGGGAGAGAAAGAAAGAGAGAGTCGGATAGAGAAAAGCACCTAGCACATCGGGTATAGTATAGAGAGTGAGTATATACACGACCGTGCGTACAGGAATCCATGAATGAATGCTATCGCTCACAAGAAGTACATAAGTTTATATATACATACATATATATTTTATATAGAGTTATAGAAGCCACATGCAAGTGTTTCACTTCGCTGTCGTTTCTTCGCCAGCTATGGAAGACGATTCCATCGAGCGGATAACTAATGGCTTGCGACTCTCCCGCCCCCTCCCCCCGTCCCTCCTCTTATGTCCTCTCTTTTCTCTCTTAGCCAATCCTCCGGAGCACCTACGCAAACATACGAACACTTGAACTACCGGGGAATACACAGTGCCTTAAAGCCGTAAAGCGACACGCATTCCGTCTACGCCGTGATATCGCTCTTACTGATTAGCAATATGTTACCTGGCGATATTTTTGTCTTGGCGCTTCGAGAAATCTCATCGGGCACGAGGCCGGGCAAGGCGATGCACGGAGTACGCGTCGCGACGCTCTCATCAAACTTGGAGGAGTCGCGTGGGTCCGACGGAGTTTCACCGCGATCTCCTTCCCACCTGTTGATGGACGTATGAAAATTTGACGAATCGACGCTGTACCAGGGAGACCACTGCGCGTGCTGTACGCTGACTCGTGACGCGTTTCGTTGGGGTTGTTGAAAATGGTGTATTTTGGAGAAAAAAATTGCGAAATAATAATTGCGTATCGAGCTTGTGCTCTCATTGGAAATATTGCGGGCTGTTGCCATGGCGTTATTTTTTTTGAGAGAAACCGACGGGGTGGTCGGCGGGGCTGTTGTGACGCAAAAACGTGAGTTACGTCATCGTGGTAACGGGACAGGGACGTCGGTCCGACGTCGGCGTCGGCGTTAGCCTAGCAACGATCGTTCTCCCTCCTCCCTTCTCAGTCGTCTGCTCACTCGTCCCAGGCTCCCCTTTGGCGCTTCGTGCCACAGCCACCCCATACCAGGGATTCATTCCCTTCTCATCCCTTATTTTCTCTTCTTTCTCTTGCGAAATGAAAAGTGGGGTGTGCCGCAACCTCATTCGCATGTCGCTTCGTCGTCGTCGTCGTCCTTTGTCATCGTGGGGAGATCGATCTCGCGAGACAAACGTAAAATTGTGAAATACGGTAAAGGGTTGGTGGGGGGGTGGGGTGGGGTGGGGGGTTACGGTAGAGAGGAATTTTTTTTTTGTTTTCACAAACCCTCAAAATCTATTCACATGGCGATTCGAGCGCCGACTCGTCAGTCGTCTTGGACATTGCGTAATAACGTGTGTATTTGTCGCCTCACTTATCGATCTAGCCGTGAACGTTTGTCTTAAGAATTATTAAGGCCGGCGGATGTCGTCCGCGATTCTCGATATATTCATGGGAGAAAGTTTTTTGAAAATCTGTCGAAATATTTTCACGGGAGGTAACGGCCGTCAGCCCGGTACAATATCGTTTTGTACATTCGAATGGCGATCTTATAGTAAGAGTATACTGCTCGATGGCCACAAATTATTTTTACCTTTTTTTTTTATATCGTTCAAGCGTGTCGAGGATCATTGATTCACCGTGAAACACCGTGCTCGGTGTACTTTGGGCTTGCTACGTTGGCAATGTAATTGGTAATAGGTAACGTGAGACTTTATACTATTGGTGGGGAGGATTGGCGAATTTGTTACGGGTGGGGAGGCTGGGAGGATAATGCGTGCAGCTTTAAGTGCGTGAAGTGGACATTTTTCTGAGTTTTAGGGCACGCCGAAGATACCGTTTCAGGTCTTTTATATATATATATACACACGTATATTTATATAATGTGTATTTCATGACGGTGTCTCAGTATCTCCTAAGACTCTGAATTTGGTCAGCGTGTCACGTTCACTGCCGCGGCGTCGGGTGCTTTCACTTTGGCCCGGCTGCATTCGCTTTTACATTCACGTTAGAACCACCTTAGGCATATTACGTACGCAGGACTGTTATAGGGAATATATTTTATCGATTGCGTCTGACGGACTGCCATTTTTCGTGAGCTTTCACGCGAATTAATCAACACGGCGATGACGTAGGCTATGAGAAAAATGGAAAGCCCATACATACCTATTCGCGAATATCCTTTCACGTGATCCCTACGACATCGCAACCCTGTAAAGCTGTGTTATATACTGTATGGTTTCGAGATTTTTAATTATTATAATTTCGTGCCATTTAATTGCTAATTAGTTTCTATAGACCGAATTTAATTTCTGTCTTTTATTGATTAAAAAATAAGGGGTGGGGGCGCCAGGAAAATTAATGCAATAGAATTAATGTTAATAATGTAGGGGTGAATTCGCAAGTCATGGAGCCGTTCTTCGTGCGTACCGTGCGAACGAGAGAAATAAAGCTTAGAATTAACAGTCACCGAGATCCAGTCGATTATGATTTCCTCGTTTCAGAACGTCGGTACGATGGTAATAGGAATTGATACGTCACGGAACGGACCGTTCGCTTACGTCGTTCTCACTGCAAATACAAGTGGCGCTATTCTCTATTCTTCGTATGGTAGTCACTTTTTATGCACAGTTACGAACCTACGCGAGTCTGGTCTGAAAAAAGCGACAAACACGTGGTTCTAAAAGACGAAGTATCGTTAAGGTTTTGCGAAGTACGTCAACCTGCTCGTGGCGAAGAAAACGGGCGAATGATCTTATGGAATTCGGTGATGCCAGAGCCTTCTTACATGTATAAGGAGCAGGATAGCTTAGGCAGAGCCAAAGAATTGTATTTGGCTGGAAGAATCGGGTTGTTAAGAATTTTCAAGATCCCGTCGCAACAGTCTTGCAATTGAAATATAAAATATTATTCACCGGTATACGTAAAAAAAGAGACATAAGCAAGTCTGTTATATCACGGATCGGAGTCCTGAGCCAATTTTCTTGTATAAACAATTTTTGAAATTCGACGCTGTTGCCAGTGCAAGTATTGACGCAATTGGGTCTTTTTTTTTTTAAAGCAAAAGATACCAAAACTTTATGGTTCGAAGAGTCATATTTTTGTGCCAAGCAAGTTGCGTCATTTAATAGGAAAATTCTATTAAGTTTTTCAAATCGTCTCTGAGAAACACGACGCCAGTGTTCTGTGCTATTTGGACGCGCGAATGGCTGCGTTCTGCTGGTGTACCTAAGGAAATAGTTACTGATTGTTCTCTTGCCTTATTCAATGCTTTTGCGCTTGCTTTCAATAACGCATATTTAAAATCGTATGTTGATACTTCTTTGGGATATTTGCATTGGCATAATACTGAGAATACACTAAAGTGCATTGTTTGCATCGATATTGCACGTTTTGGTAAAAATAGTTTGCCGATGGAAATATTTTCAAGGCAAGCGCGCAAACGGTAGAGACTTTTCAAGATATTTTGCTATTAGCAGACGCACGAATGTCACAAATTTTCGTTGCATTCGTTTTCACGGCCAAATCCGTATTCGTGCTAAATTATCGCGACTAATTAATAATTTATCTTCTAAAATCTTATAAAGATTTTCCGCTCTGGACTTCAGTAATGTCGATTGATAATATTCACGCTACCACATCCACACGCAGAGTGAGGGAGGAGGAATATTTTCGGGCGATCATGGGGTTGATGTTGAAAGATGCTGAAGATAGAAGGGTAGGACAAATTTTTAATCGGACACGAGGGGTTTATAGGGAATTATGAGGTTTTTACGTGCAGACGGGGATAATCCACTGCTGCATAGAGGAGAAAAGTGAAAGCTCTGTTAAATCGGTTGCAACCTTTTTGGACGAGGTTGTACCAACCGATTTACCTAGCGATCCTCTAAACGTTAGTCTCATTGAAAACGAAGAAATTGTACCCGAAACTGATAATAGTATTGAGAGCACACATCATTATTTCTTGCGTGAAGTGAAATCGTGAAGAGGAGAGAAAAATCCCTCGAAAAGAAAAAGGTGGCAAGTATTTGTACTCGCCATGTGTCGAAGTGGAAAATATACGCAGTAGACCAACATTCAGTAAAAGTTTGCCGTTGCTAAAAAATAAGAACCTTCTGACATCAGTGAAACTTGGAAAAAAAGAAACCAGTTTCTTTGTATAATACGTGTCCCTTTGATGCTATTGCGCAAGCACTGCTGATGGGATATCGCGAGCGGGAAAAATATTACGAGTACGTGGATTACAGGTGCAATTACGTGTATCGATTTATTAAGTTATTCTCCTCGCTGTAGCCCCTTCGCAAAAGGTATAAACCACCGTAGAGCTGAGACAGTGAGTACAGTAGTGCCTGAAGGAAATGGCGTTACTTAACTGTGGGTATAAAAAATCAGTAGAACGGCGTCAAATTGTTTAATGAAAATATGAGCCACCCGTTAAATAACATACGAATGTTTGAATTGTCATGTTGAAAGGACGTAAACTGATTTCATGGTTGAACCGAATGTTCGACCATTTTACGAATAGGCTTTTGAAATCGCTGTAAATGAATGCTTCCGGAGAAGAATGAAAAGCAAGTGAAATTGACGTGAAAGTGATAACGCAATATACGAAGTTGGCACTGGTCAGCATCTTCTGTGGACATTGAGTGCCTTGCATGTGTCATTATGGCGCGGCGTATGGGTTACGAGAACCGGACGGGAAGATTCACTTTGAGTCAAGTACCTATTGAAATCCGCAGGTTTTTGTAGCGCGCGTGTGCGAGGATACAGGCAGGCTGGACGGCGGCGCTTTTGGCGTGCGAGAGCACTGGGCGCGTCGTCGGCTCAGTTCGGCACAAGTGACAGACGTGTATGCAAATGCGTGGAAAAAATGAAAGCGTTACACACCGGCAACGGACTTGTTTTTATTGAAAATTTCCCCTCTCGTCTCGAAGACGTATCTCTTAAATTTTTGAAAGTGCATTTAAGCTGGTTTCGGCTATGGGACACGAAGTTAATTCGAACGCAGACCAAGTATAGCGTGGTTCTCTCGAAGAGTGACAAATCGATGGGCAGTACACGATGGCCTCTATCGAGATACAAAGCCGATCGCTGCAAGATCTGGAGTACTTTTTCAACGGAGACAAATTCATTTCCTTGTTTATTTCGAGGAATAAGCACAACGTAAGAAGAGGGTCACTGAAATCGATGCTGAGAAAAAAAATTTAGGTCCGTATACCTTGTGTATGCACTGTTTTATTTTTTTAAGCCAAATATATTACAAATTTATTTCTATGGCGTTACGCGTTGAAATTCAAATTAGTCCAATAAAATATTATATTGCAGCTTTTTAATAAAGTACTATACTATGGAATGCAAACGGTTTATGATACAAATGATCGTAACGGTCATTATGAAAATCCTGTATCTTCGCAGTTCTTGGGGTAAATTCGAGGCTAGTTTGCCTAGAAACTTATATCGAATGGCGTTTTAAAATTTATTATTTTTTTTAAGTCGGATGCCAGGGTCCCACAGGTCACTTACAGGTGTGTGATTTTCACGTTGGAATATGTGGGTAAGACAACACGGTTCCGTGCACAAAGTGGCTATAGTAGAAAGGATAGGGAGTAACACATTTGAATTCGCAGTGCATCTTTCATCATACTTCGCGTTTCCTGCGACTTTACATTTCGCGCGATCGCTCGCTCGTCCCCGTACATGTGGCGAAGGCGCGAATAACATTGAAAAAATTTAATAAAACCACAGTCGAGACTTCTCGCCTCCAGACCGAGTATTTCGCTAGTGACGTTTCAACAGGAAGACCCGCCAAGACGCATTTAAGGTTGGTATGGCTTCCTCGAGGGTCTGCGCTTCCTGGCCGGCGGCCGATTTCTACGAAATTCACATCGACGCACCCGGTCCATTACGTCCAAGTGGCGTTCGGTTGCGCGCGTACGTGTGCTCCCTGTGTCTCTGTTTGAGTTTGCTGCGTCTCTGGCTCGTGACGATGACACGGTGGAAGAGATGATAGAGATGGACTCTGGAGAAAGGTGATGGGTTAGGCGAGTGGGGTGGGGCGGGAGGGACAGACATGCCCATCCCGTCGTGAAAGTGTCCAATCGTAGTGGTAACCTACTGATACCAATGTTGGTTGCTTGGGAGGGTGAGAGAGAGAGATAGATAGAGGAGGGGTTAGGGAGAAGAGAGATATACGCGAATCCTTTCTCTCACTTTTTGACTCATCCTCCTTTTCTCTCTATCTTCCGTCTCCTCCCCTGACCAGAATACACCTTGCGTCCGGCAGATGATCCCTGGTCCATGGGTTGGTCTTGCTTTGTATTTTTTTTAACTTTCTTGGAAAACTGGTCGACTGGAACCCGACTCCACGAACCTCGCTACAGTCAAAGTCCACGTGTGCCTGGTTGGATTTTTATGGGATGCTGCGGCACGGTACATGGACCATACGTGAAATCATTGAGGTTTTTAGTATTCGGCCCTTTTTACGTTTGGTCATTATTACGGATATGTCGTATCGCTAAGGTGACGACGAGTCAAATGATTTTAAGTCTAATCCGTTTCGGTCGCTATCTTCGTTCGTATCTACTCATTGCCAGACATCTGACAGTACTCGTACATCTGTTTATTCAATTCGATTAGAATCCCAAGAGATTCGTATCTTTGACAATAGTATGTGTATATATATATAGAACCTACGATATGGATGTTTGAAGGAGAGCGTGTATGGCGGATTTTGGCATTTTGGGCAGTTTTCAACTTGGAATAACATTTGAAATATTGAAAATAAAAAAAATTGTTTAATTTATTTCATCCATAGAATCCGTTAAAAAAATTCACAATAATCGAAAGGATCGATGAAAAATTTTGGTCGATTCCGTCCGGTTTGACTCATATAGATAACGTTCTTTTATGAGATATTATTAAAAAATGTTGTCATTATCGCTCGCGTAGGCGTGTACGTCTTTATAGCAGGCTTTCATACAGGGAAAGTAAAAGTAAAGTCGACGAGCTGGTGTGCCGCGTGCCAGGAACGTCTACGTGGCTACTCGTTGCCCAGGCGATAGTCAGGTCCGCGGGAACACGCTGTGGTAAGACAGATGAGACCAACGCCGAGGTACGAAGCGGTACAGTTGCCTGTGGCCTAGGTGGTCGAGGAGATGAAGAAAGGTGGCGGACGAGACGAACGATGAAGAGGAAGAGAGAGAGCGAGAGAGTGAGACGTAGGAGGTACGAGGAGGAGGGAGGAAGCGAAGTCGCGTTGGCTACGGCGATGCCGTGAGACGCGCGCGCATGTCCGCGTTGCCGCGTCGCGATCGCCCTGGCCCACTGACCCATATTACACGTGGTACTGGTTCCATATAGGAGTGTCGGTTCCAATAGCAATAGTCCTTTTCGGCTCAGGAGACGTCATCCTCGCCGTATCGTCCACCTCAGGAATACAAGTACACTGCTGCAATCCATGTTATCTTGCGCACGTGCGCAAGAGAGACACAGAGAGAGAGAGACGTTGCTGCTTTTGTTGCTGACTGTACCCCCCTCCCTTTTCGCCGCTCGTTTCTACATATCCACTGTGAAGGTACTCTTATTGCTACACCTCACACGGGGAATACGCGCTCGTACGATCGGGACTCTTTCGTTGCTGAGACTGTACCCAGTTGCTGCAGTTGCTGCCGTTGATACAAGTGCTGCGATTTTTCAGCAACGAAGCGAATACCTGGACGTGTTTCCGGGGGGCTTTGAATCTCTTTTCGCTGTCCACTCACCTTACTACGTTCCTTCGCCGGAAGCCTCCTTGCGCACGAGCATCATCAGCATTGCCAACCTCACGCCTTCGTCCGTTGCTAAACGAACCTACGATTCGTTCTCGACGTATCTCGGCCACAAGTTCTTCGAAGAAGAGGGACCAGGCGTCGCTACGTCACTTCCTTCTGCCACCTCATGCTGCACCTCTCTCTCACGGTGCAGTACCCACTTTGCTCGTCTCCTGATACATAGGTACCCACCAATTCGTCGACCTCGGTGATACGCTCCTGATTATCGACAGCACTGTACGCGACACCCTCTGGCTTCTACGCGTCACTGTATCTTGGGCACGTGCGATTATTATTTTTACTTCCCTATTCGTTCTAGAGACTATCATTTTGTTCGACGTCTCACGCCGGGTCTCTGTACCAATAAATATTTTGGAAATTTTGTCGAATTTGTTTTATTGCTCTTTTTTTTTTCGAATCCTTTCTCATGTGGCTGGCGTCCACTCGTGACCAGTGCTCTCGTCTTTTGAGCTCCGTGGTGGTATGTATATATGTTTTTCACGTGTACCTGAAATTACGTGCAAGTCCGAGGCGAGCAATCTCACGATCACGTGACGTGACGTAAAAGGGGCTAGAAACGACGGGGAAGGTGGGTACGATATGATCTTGTCGAGATTTTGTGTGTTGCGCGGTTAAGGGGGTAGGGGAGGGGGGGGGGAGAGCACGTGCGAGTTCCACGTGCGGGGTTACAGCAACGGACGTCATGACAGCCTAGCCAGTACACGGTACTTTCATTCTTTCTCGTGACATTTTTATTCCCTTTTGCAATCATTCTTTTCTTCTATCTAATTTTCCGTATATCACTCTCTCTTTCTCTACGCCCTCCTTCTCGTACGGGGAAATAATATTGTTTCGATCACACGCGTTAAAGAAGTACAATGCCCACGGGCTTCATTATTTTGTTCCTGGTGTGTGGTTCCTATTTTTGTTTCCTTAATAAATTCATTTTCGACCCTTGTCACTCGTGACGGTCAACGATGTGCCCACTGATCGGGAAGCTTACCGGCAAACAGCGAAACTAAATTAAACGTTTTTGTCGTTGAAATAGACAAAAAAATTGTTTTGAACGAACCTTTCTTTCTTCAGATTCCTCTTACGCTCGACGTACTCTCACGTGTACAAGTATCTATTAAAACACATAAGCCGTAAAAGTGCACGGTCACGTTTAACTACTATGGAAATTCCATTTCGACTTTATGGGCGCGTCCTTCGGGTACCCGTCATACGTGTAGCGCGATATTATGCGGGACGGAAATCGCACTATCCGCGTTTCAAACTGTTATCGTGAAAGCTATGGGCACCGTGTATACATAGCGGCCATTTGGGATCGAATCCCATGAGATTTCATGGGTATCGTGGCTGCACGATGTACATGGTTAATTCAAAGAAATGGGACTTTTATCTTGTTTGAACGAACCTCGAAGTATCCTTGAAACAAATAAAATTGCGTCACTTAATACGAATTGAGTTTATTCAATCTATCGTCCCATTGGTCCTTTTTCTTCGAAAGGGTCCTAACTGTCTTCGTCGTCTCGGAGACACCTTTGCTCCTCGCAGAGCTAAACCTCTTGACGATCGATCGGTGCTGGTTGGTCAAACGGAACGTGTCTTTTCTTTTTTTTCTTCTCTTTCTCTCTTTAATACTCGCTGGTAACAGACAACGCTCTAGCCAGCTGCAAACGGTAGCGTTAAAGCCCGGTAACAGCGGTTACTGGCAAGATCGATCTCATTGGCCAATCGGAAACACGACGACTTGGTTAACGCTCCTAGCCAGCGTAACAGCTTTTCACGAAAGCTGAGGAAATTTCACGGAGGGGAAATCTCTGCGCTTCGTTCATGCGACGCTGATTGATCATTCGATTGGTTTATCACGAGTGTTTCGTATTTGCGGATTGCTGCCCTTTATCGATCATTGGTTTATATATGTATATACTCTCTTGAGACGTCGAATAAACTTTTTCAACGATTCTGCGGCAGCTTGCTCGATAATCTTACGTACTTTTTACTTCAGAAGTATTCGCTTCTGATGTTACATAATTCTTTGTCTCTTGTTGCAGGCCTGGCCCGTGTGAATTGCAGGACCCTTTGTGGGTCAAAATGAGTGCTGTCACTGGTAGCATCACTAAGAAAAGAAAGAAATCAGATGCCAAGCCCCAATCGCAAATGTGAGTATTCAAAATGTATGTTTATGAAAAAATTTATAGGTTAGGTCATAGAACGAAATAGAGAGAGAGAGAGAGAGAGAGTCACGATAATATCTCCTACGAAGTTGCATTAAAAATGTGTAAACGTTGTTACCAATAACTGAAATATCCTCTTACCCTTCTGTTACTCTGTATTCTTTTTTCTTCTTAATTGGATTGCAGTAACAAGTGCCTTAACGAGAAACGACGGCGGACCCAGGAGAACTTGTATATCGATGAGCTTGCCGAGCTGATTTCCGCCACGGACATGAGCTCTGGCAAGACCGACAAATGTCAAATCCTCCAGAGAACCGTCGATCAGGTAAGGATAAAGAAAATGAAGGAAAACAAAAGAAAATAATAAATCATATGCATACTTAAACTATCGTCTAACCACCTTGCTCACTACTTACCTCCACCTTTGGTCCAACAGTACAGATTCACCCATAACCTTCTTCTCCTGTGTACCTTCACTTCAGCGCCTCGAGTTTCAAATAGCGGAGACTCGGACAGTATCGGATTACAACCCTTAAAACTCACTCATGTACTGGCAGGACTTTGGGCTTTGGTTCTCCGCGAAGCTTTGGAGATCCCGGCCGTCGATACGACTAATTTTTAATGAGGGGAACTGCCACAGGCGGACGCTGATACTCTTGGACAGCTTCCTGCGGACATATTTTATATTCGCTGAGCTATCTCGCTACGCAGCGAATTGTACGCGCTGGGTTAACGTGTTACGTTAAATGGCACGTGGACTTGACCACGTGCTCGTAATATAAAGTTTAACAGGGGTTGAAGTCCCCGATTGCGCATAGACTCAAAGCTTCCTTATCCCTCTGGCAATTGGGAGCTACTAGGCTCCAGTTTTCAAGTCAGTCAGTCGTTCAGTCGTCTCCATGTGAAACGGGCTTATTGCCACGAGGAAAAAATAGAGAGTCCGTTGACAGACTTCTTCGCGATGGTCAGTCTTAATCTAGAATTATCTCAGTCACAAGTGCCACGCGTATACGTAACGAGATCCAATTGTTAAATCAGGAACCGGAAGTTGCTCTGAGAGCCGTCCGAGAGTCATAAGTTATTCATTGGTAAGACGGGAAATCGTGTAAGAAAATTAACCAATTTTGGGCCGCCGGTATGAACTCACACGAGACGATCGTCGTTTCGTACGGGAGCGACAGAACAAGCGCGAGACTTGCTGTGGCTCCTTCTCCGAGAATTTATGGCAAATCGCGTCGCTTATGCCGCTGGGGACTAGTGGCAACGTCGCGCAGACCGTTTGTCGGACTCTCGGAGTCACCGACTTTTCGAGGCCACGAGCGTTAACGCAGAAGACTTCTCGCGAGAATGGCGCGATCTATTTGCCCGCTTAAAAGCTTGCGACTCGCGAGAGTCTCCCGATATCTCAGTCGGTAATATAGAACTTTTGAGCGATGCCTTCGTTTCTACGTTTACGTTATGACTACGGGAACTCTCTCTGCTTTACTTTCTCATCTTCGCTTCCTTATCCTGACATTCGTTCTCGTTTTGGTCCTATGACGGCTGCCCTTATGTACTTCTGTTATACTAAAAATCGCCACGCGGCATGGCAGTGCCAACGTGGCGACTTTTTAAACGCTCCTAACGACTTAGAGAAGCGTCAGCTGTTACCGGAGATCTCTTGTTGGACTTTACTGTATACGTATCGATAAGACAAATCTATACTTGTTTCGCGTTGAAATCATTGTTGTCTCTTAGACGAGAGTGTTGTTTGGACTTTATACGATTCTTTAAAAAAAAAAAAATTTTTATTTTACATATCTCGAGAACGACTCCTCCTGGGCCTACGTGATTTTACTTTTATTTCTTGGCTTTCATCCATTAAAATCTTCAGGTGACGTAAACATTACTCCTGGTAACGGATTGCGTGATCGTAATAACATCTCGTGTCAGGCAAGAAACAGTCCGTAATGAAAATCTTTTTTAACTTGCAGATTCGGCACATCAGGCAACAAGAAGGTTCCAGTAGTCATGCTGTGCAACAGGGAGAAGTTAGCTCGTCGAATCCCAACATACTGTCCAACGATCAAGTCGGTCCAATTCTGCTCGAGGTAGACTGTCTGCATGCACACGCAAATATGCAATTGCAAAAAATGGGGGAACGATGCTAAATATTATAATGACTTTTTATTCGGGATTTTATCATGTCTATAAATTTGTTAGTGATTAGCTATTCTTAAATGGGGATTTATCGAGTGGTGGCTAATACTTTACTCCTAGCATCGAAGACAAGGTCTTCTGTGTTCGCATGTCCGCACGAGATCCTATTCTGCGAATGGTATTTTGTCGATTTGCAGGAATTTTCATAATTAAGTGTGGATCGACACGCGCGCGACTTCACAAGACTCATTGACTATCGTACAGGACGCACTTAGGAAAAGGGACACTTGTCGACCTAGAGAAAACCTTCCGGGAAACATAGCGAAACCACGTGTGTCTGTGTTAGGAACTCGTTAGAGGGGTCGTCCGTCTCCACTGCTTGTTTCTCCTTTTCCTCTTCGGCGCGAATCTTTCTTTTCATTTTCGTAGTACAAATATGATGAGATACAAAGTAAGTGTTCCATACGTGCACTGCGTAAATTTTTGAGCATGTACATAATATATTTTTTGGAAATTGTTATTGTCCCTCAAGTTACTGCCAGAATTATGACGTTGAGACCTTCAGAGACGTAGTAGAGAGAAAGATAGGATTGCTTAGGCACGGTTCAGACGAATGCAAAGCGATCAGTCTTTCGTTCACGAAAGGTCGAAGGGAAATTATTGAATGACGTATTAATGCAAGATAAAAGAAAATTCATGGCACCCTAAAACCGATGAAAGTGACTGAATCTTTTAATGGGGTAGGATTAGCGTTATTAAAAAAATATGTCGTTCTCTTAAGTCCAGTAGGATGCGATCGTCGCTTGAGCGAAAGTCTCTAGGGCATTCGTCGCTGCTACAAAAGTTGCGAACTTGACTTTAATCTTTTTTTTTTTTTCAGGCGCTCGATGGCTTTCTGTTCGTCGTGAACACTGAAGGGCGCGTGGAATACGTCACGGATAACATAACGCAGTATATAAATTATTCAAAGGACGATGTGCTCGGGAAGGATATTTATAATATTATTCATCATGGAGATCACAATACCTTCATGCCGATGTCGTTAGGTCAGTATTGTATTATTTCGCATGGGTCTGCAAAGACTCGTCTTCCCGGATAGAGAAGTCAGCATGCAGTAACTCGATATTATCAGTTTCTCATAGTGCGGATGGGACCACAAGAGGAAGTTTGTGCTGATATTTCGTCGACTTGCAGGCAATGCGAGATAAATAAAATATCTATCGTTTGAATTACTTATAATCTTGAGTTGCTGCACTGGCTGCTATCTTTTACTCTTATATATCTAAAATCACTGTAGTGCTGTAAGTATGCCGAATTTACTTTTAACGTAATGCCGAGCCTAATGGTCACTGTTCTCAATGCTTATTTGATATCCTGAGCTATCATCGCTATCCCATTTAGTTATCAACACTGTTCAAGATACCCTCAAGGCAATAAACTCCATTGATGCTGTTCGGCTCGTGGCATTAGATTTAATGGTGCGCTATTAGAAATGATGAAAACCATGCCCAGGGCATGATTCCATAGTCGTTCGGAGCGAGAGTGATTACCTAGCGAATGAATATGGAACCTGTGTTTTTGAATATTTTTGATAATACCGCAAATTGCCAGGTGTATCAAATTGCACGAATGAATCCTATAGTTATCATTAGTGAACACTCGACATTAGGGGATATTTTCTTGTAGGATAGTTCAAACGAATTTTTATTCCCCTCAATTTTGACAGTTCAATTTAGTCATCGTGTCTGACGTTTGTTTTCATCTTTTAGGCTGGACCAGCGAGCTTCAGCACCAAACAAGAAATCGTACGTTCAACTGTCGCTTTCTGGTGAAGCCTCCCGATGATAAAGAAGAGACTATGGAAGAGAAGCAGCAGCGAGTGTCAAAATACGAAACTATGCAAATATGCTCTGCGCTCCTTCCGAATAATGGTGATCGATTAGAGAGTGGCGACGTATCCTCCGAATCTTCGGACGTAGGTCCATGCGTGATGTGTGTAGCACGTAGAATTCCGTTGAACGAGAAGCCTCTGGCCACGTCGATCGAGCAGTTCACCGTAAAGCTGGATACCATCGGCAAGATCCTGGCCGTGGATACCAGCTGGTTGTCGCGTTCTTACACCGAGTACCTAAGCAAGGTACGTTTAACTCTATTGAGACATTCTAATGCTTCCTGAGAAGGAATTAAGATGTCGCTAATAAAATTATACGTATATCATTTGTCAAATGATCGTTAACTCTTTATCAGGACCTGATTGGCATGGCAATACAGGACTTGTGCCACCCGCATGATCTCAGTAAGCTAACTGCTCATTTGAAGGATACGATCCAAGTCGGCGAGGGTTCCTGCTCTACGTATCGACTTCGTGTCAGTCCTGACAAGTTCCTTAACATTCAAACGAAGTCAAAACTTTTCAAAGCGAATGTGGTGGTCGGCCACGACACGGATTTTATGATGTCCACTAATTCTATCATAGGGTAAGTTCATTACTTGATTACTTATGTCATAAGCATTCGTTTATCTAGCTGGACGACTGCCGGATACCGTTATAACGTGATTCTATCCCAATCCCAACGAATTTGAATCGTAAACAGCGCTTCTTTTCACCACACAAACCCACCAGCTCTCATTATGAGGTTCGAACGTGAGACAATGCTTGGGCACTTATTCTTATTGTCCTTAGGGTACGGAAAGGTGCGTCTTGCAAAATTGTAACCAGGTTATCTTGCATGCTTCTCGAGGAGGGTGTTTCGCTCGGTGTTGGAGATCTGGCCACTCTTGAAATCGAATCTATTCCTACCTATGGTTTGAGTTACACTACTTTATCTATATATACATATGTGTGTGTATTAAATATTATATAACGTCATAATCACACTGCTTATGGTAGACCTCAGTCACTGTACTAATTGTTTGAAGGCACGTAAAAAATAAAATCCTTTACTATCCGCCAAGATCCGTCCGTCTGACGTGGCAGCGGGGCTTCGTGAAAATGAAAGGAAAAGTTGAGAAATGTCCGCAGAGGCAATGCGAAAAAGAGAATGGGCAAAAGCAGAGAGCGGGAATAACAATGAAAGTGACAAAAGAATGAGAAATAAAGATACGATAAGCTAGAGATAGACAACCAGTAACGTGTACAGTACTATAACAGTCAATGCAATATATATTATTTTTGTTTCTTGTCCACGCTAGGGACAATGACTTAACGCCTCTCGAGGGTGGTCAGCTTTCCAACAGCAAACTGTGCTCGGGACACTCTAGTAACCGTTGTGCGAATAATAGTAATAATAACAACACGAGCAACAACAACAACAACAGCACCAGCACCGTCGTCGTCAACAGCGGCAACGGAAACAACAATAATCCCGGTAACAATAACAATATCGTGGGTGGTCCCCTGATGTCGGTGGGCCAGCTAAACGGGCAAGTGAGTGGTATAAGTGGTCGTATGTCGAGTAGCGGCGCCGCGCAGTCGAACAGCACGGTAGCGTTTAGCACGGTAGAGCCGTGTAATCCCCACGGCCCGCTGGTTACGAGCAATTCCTTCAACCATTTCCCCACGGCGAGCATCGACTTGGAATTCGAACTCTTCCCTAGTCCCACATGGGACCACTTGGATAACGCCACCGGATGGGCCGATAGGCCCGATTCGAGGGCAAGTGGCGGGCACATTAATTCACGGCCACCCTCGCAACCAGCCCCGACTGCTTCTTCTCCGGGTCCCCAGCAAGGAGCATACGCGCCCTCTAATGCGTCGGTGGCGCCGCACTGCAGTCCCTTCAGTAATTCGTTCCCCTTCAGTCCGCTTCAGGAAACGCAGACAACGAGCATCAATGCCAACGGGGGAGCATCGACTAGCAAGAGGCCCGAGGATGGAAGTGGTACCGGTGCTCCTGGTCCTGGTGGTGGTACCGGCAAGGCCGGATGCCCGACGGCGACGACTACCAACAATATGGACACCGTGGCTACTCCTAGTGTTGCTGTCGCGGCTAATCTTGAGACGCAGAACAGTGTAGTGTCTACGGAGTCCGTGAGGCTCAGGAAATTGTTAACCAAGGGCGCCAGTGTTAGTGACGACAGTCAGTCGGACAATGCCAACGAGTCGGATAACCAAAATAAACATAGGATATTAAAAATCTTGCTTAATCAACAAGATGAGGATGACTATCATGCTGAGCATAATACTAAAGTGCGCACCAGTCCTAGTGGCGTCCAAAAATCCACTACGGAGCACTCCAAGACCTCGCTAGGGAACAACATGCTTCTCCAGGTAACACATTGATTTACAATCAGTTCGTCTATCACTTATTCGCCTCATGTGCTTTTTAATTATCTGCGTAAAGCTCATCCATTCTTTACTTCTTTTTATTGTCTCTTGCACTGTGCTATTTATTTGACGCTGTCTAACTCTTCTTTAACTCATAAATCCACCTTGCACTACTACTGAACTTTCCCTATTTCAAGTTATTAAATGAGAAAAATGACGACGAGGACGAGGAAGCGCGCGCTGGTCTTAAGAAACGGAACGAGCTCCTGCAGCAGCTGCTCAAAGATCAGGATGAAGAAAGGAAAATGCAAGAGCAGCAGGTACATTCAGCTATCTGATAAAATTCTTTCGCTTATCAAGCGTGAGTTGCTTAATCTTTATTTTCATCGTTTTTTTCCCCTTTCATTTCTAATCGCAATCCAGAACCGGGATGATGATCCATTGTTGCGGAGTCTCGGCTTCCGTAATACAACACCTTCGCCCTCGCAATCTGGCGATCACGTCGGTATCGGAGGATCTTCTCAAATCGGACAGAAAAGACCCGGCGAGGATGGTGACTTAAATATAGCAGTGAAACGAACGATGGATGGATCGCATCAAGTCTCTTCGTCGGGCGGTTCGGTATCCTCGGGTAATGCTACTAGCAAACTTTGGGAAAAGAATAAGATGCTGGCTTCTCTGTTGGCTAAACAGCCGTCTCAGCCCACGACTATCCCACCGATTCCTGCGTCTGTGATATCGGCAACTCCACAGGTAAAATTTTATAGATGTGTGGATGTAATATGGACCCACCAAAACGTACAGCGATTCAATTCAATTTTAAGAGCAGTCTATTTTATCTTCAATGTGATTGGCGGCTACGGCGTTCTTGCCAATCTTAAAATAATATAATCTAAACTAATCCAATGAAATTATTCTGTGTAGTTGTCACTCATTCACTGGGTACACGTTTCGTATTAATAGATTTAGCGTTAATATTCCATGTCTGTTTTAGGAAAAACTACCCCGTGTGAGCGAACGGCTCAAACAACACCAGCAACAACAAACGCAACAGCAACAACAACCCTGGTCGGGTGGTGGTATGCAAGCAGTTAGCAGCAACACAACTACCACCAGTGCCACTTCGGCGCGAACTCCTCTCCAAAACCAATCGAGACAACTACCTCGTCAAACAACCAATATCTACCTCAGTCACATGCTAAGTCAGGTCAGTAACAATTTAAATTAGAATACTCGCGACAATAAATTTTCGTGCACGTTCCGATGTAGTTAAATAAGTAAACAATCTATTTCAACTCGAAATAACAATTGTACGGTTGTTCGACGAATAGCAGAGGCCCCAAATGGGTCAAATGGATTCGGAGTTTGGGGCCAGTGGAGATTATCGACAACCGGGTACAGACATTACAACCTGGGACAACCAGTCATCCGACCCGGACTTATCGGATATTCTAGATCAAGTCATCGAGTTCGTACCGGACGAAGGCAAGTATTACTAAAGTATCGATTCTCATTAGACGCCTGTTGATTGCTATAATCGTAATTCTTACGACACGGAGCCTTTGGTCCCAATGAAGCATTTAACGGTGAAAGTAGTGACGCTAGTATACAATTTTCATTCAGCAGAATCATCCGCGTTGGCGACTCTGATGGACGCTCTTGAACCGCCGCAAAACAATCCGATGAATGAGAAAATGGCTATAAACGCTATACAGAAGTCGTTGATGCTGTGCGAGTCGGCTGTGGTAAATCCCACGTCTTCCACCATAACGATGCCAGGAACGCCACCATCTTATTCTACGGCTGTGAGTTGCAATACTGTTTCAATAAACGCCTGCAAGTCGGTCATACGCCACTTACGAAAATAATTAGGAGTCTGATTCAAACGACCCTGTTGCTTTTTGTTTTTAGCTGAGAAATACACCTGTAACGTCAAGTCATAGTTATCAACCTTCGCCATTGTATCAGCAGCAACCGCGGCCACGGTTTAACGCTCAGCCTGGCATAAGGCAAACTGCGGCGCAGTTCACTCAACAGCAACAACTGCAGCTACAACAGCAACGCAGCAAACTGATGCAGCAGCAACAGCAACAGCAGCACAAACAAAGGCTTCTGCAACAACAGGAGCAACAACACATGCTGATACCGTCAAACGCGACAGCCACGGACCAAATTACCACCGCCATACACAACATAGACAGTCTACTAAATAACACCGTTGCACCGAACGTATCGTTACAGGTACGCGGGCGAGCGATGATATCGGTAATTAGCTTTTCATTAATAAAAAAAAAGAATGATCTCGCCGGTAATATATTATTTCCAGTCTTTCACGGTTGTCCTGTTTATCCTTTGATTACAGCGGTCCAGCGTACCAGACACACAAGTTTCCCCAGGATACGGGGGATCCGTCCAGTTGCCTTCGGGGCATCGCCTCAGTCACTCCTATTCTCACCCGTCAACGTTACCTCAGCAGTGAGTAGACTTTATTCTTATCTTATTATTGATCTTCGTTTTACTCACAAAAATATACCTCCGGTTCAAATTGGCGTTATTTATGTATTTTTTTTGCAATTGAAAAAAGTGACACACTCGCACAAATCAATAGTTCTTCTATTTGTCTTCTTTTGCAGTCCCGTGGTTAATAGCAACTTCAGTAGTGGTCAGCAAGTCTCGGCTGCGGCGCGGTTGTCGCCACATTCTCCAGCTACTATTTTGCCATTTTCACATCCTCAACCGTTGTCGCCGCGAGTCTCGCAGGTGAGTCTCCCGAGGAAAGCCCTGGGCTCACGTACGCATTTAACCGTTCCGTGAGAACCGGGATTTTCACGGTATTTTCTGCTTCAGGGTAATTATGGTAACGGTCCGAGGATGTTCAATGTTAACCAGGTGAGGCCCCAGCAGCAACAGCAGACCCAGCAGCAAATACAACAACAGCAAAGGTCCATGCCGTCGCCGGGTACGCCAGCTTCGGCAAGACAGTCTCCTTTCCCTGCGGAAGCTTTTCCTCCACCAGCGTCTCCCACTGCGAGCCAATTCCCACCAGTACCAAATCCCACTGCTGCCAATCCTCCGGGACAGTATCGACTTCAGCGTACGACCTCCACGCCCTCGGCCACCACTCAGCTGCCAGGTATGCGATTACTCTCTTGACAAGATACGATCAACAAAGAAAGATATCATTGAACCCGATCTCATTTGTCTAAAATCATGCGTAATCAAATAAAAGTGCAAACAGGGAATTACGAGTCAATAGAATTCGTAATGTTTATCCGATCGACGCAATGCACGATTAATAAGCACACGTACAATCGGGAATACTTGTATAACACGCGAGTTACGTGAAACAATCATCAGATAAGCCGGACCGATTTCTACCTTCGTAGAATTTCTTTCTCTGACTCCTCAGGTAACACGAGAAAAGATGGCGTTGTCACGATGCGTATACTTTTTAAGATTTGTGTACGAGACCGATACGCGGTTCTGCGAATTTAGATCATCCTTTTTTTTTGTATTTATCTCTCTCGTAACAATAAACTTCGCGTATTTTACGAATTGCCGAGTGGCTACGGGTTCACTTACGGGTTTGCGTGTGTCACGATTTCTGTACTTGTCGTACAGACTTCTTCTGTGATTCGATTTTGACGTTCACTCATTGTCAGGGTAAGTACTTCATCGAATAAATTTCTTCGCTTTTGAGGTTCGACTGTTCTTCTTTATTCTGGACACTTTAGGGTTGTAGTCGTTTTTGTTTGCTCTAGGCGAACATTTAGCGCTCCTCGCGGCTTAAGTTGCCCTTAACTTATCATTATCATCTGTTACTAATACTTTTAAATATTACTGTATCGAACTGTGTATGGAACTTTAGCTTCAGGTTTTTCATTTTCCTCTTTTCTAAACGTTTCGTTAACTTTCTCGACTTACTTTCTGCGCTTGTGAAGACAAGTGCAAACGTAGACTTGATTATCTGTGAGTGTTTTGCATTACAAGAATGCGTGCGCAATGCTTATGATTTTATTTTTTGTTGCGCTTCTTTTCATCGAATGTCGTACATCTTTTGTCAGTACATAATTACATAGGAATGGGCTTGTTGCGCAACAAGAACGCATGAACGTTAAAACAAATGGCGCTTGTGTAATAAGTTCGAAGGAAAGTCTATGTCCTGCGAAGTCATAACAAGCCCATTCCATGATAATGCAAAGTGCATCGAATGGTCTGTAGTGATGCATATCCTTACTTCTCTTCGAAGTAATAACAAAAATAGTTGAAGTATGAACAAAAGTTGTTTGGTGCTCGACAACAAAAATGCATCGAGGTAGATTTTATTATTGTTGTAGGTGGAGTAGGTTTGCCAAGACATTACGGAGTCAACAAGGAACAACCCCACCTGTCACCTAGTCATCCCCATAACCAACAGCAACAACACAACGCCGGCAATGCCCAACATTTCTCAAACCAACAACAACAGCAACACACTTCCATGATATATCACACAAGTTCCAACACAATCAACCCTGCTGAAGTACAGAACAATCAGTTCTGCTATGATCGAACGTCTGTTTCACTGTACTCAACGTCAGGACCTGGTGACCCGCAGAACCAGGGTAGGCCTCTGCCTCCACCTGGGAATCCTGGAGTTCACCAAATGGGTGGTAAGTCATATGACCTCTTAATGTCATGTGACCATCAGTACATCGTCACCGTCATGGTCATCGTTCATCGTCACCGTTTCACACCTGCTCAAATCATCATTGTTTCTTCCTATTGTGATATATCAACCTGCTCTGAGATATTAACGTCTGTCATCGTTTATGTTTGTTTTTTGTCTCTTTTGTTCTCGTGCACTCCAATTCGGGGCACGACAAGGTTTTTGCCCTCATTTACATCACAATTATGTTACGTTCATATTGTTTGTTTATTGGTGACTGTGGTTCATTTTTTTTTCGATCATACATGTTTCTTTTTTCTTCTGGTATCTGGGAAAAAAATCGTCTGCACTTACTTGTCAATGATATATATATATTTTTCAATTTTGAAATTATTCATCCGTTGTTCAATGGAGTTAATGAAAATTTCATCCGTTTTGTTTTACCTCGTATCCTTTTGCTTCATTTTTTTTGTAACATACATATATATATCGTCATTGAATTAATAAATTGGCAAGAGAGGCACCTTGATCTCATATGTCAATCTAGCGTTAAATGTTGCATGATGCTTCCTTCGGAGTTTTTCAGCACCGCTACAACCACAACCCACCACCACTCGTGTCGTAACCATGCCCAATGGATGCCTTGTATCTGCCCATCATCCTGTACTAATTTGGCGACGTTAATGACGAAAGAACAGACAGATTACGTTACGTCGACTGGTGCGAATAACAATGTCTCGTTAACAAAGCTGGATGGATTTTTGTGTACTCAAGGATATTCTTACACGGACGATTGAACTTTGACACCTTGACAGAAGATATTGGAACGCGATTAATAAGAATTATGATATTAGATTTCCCTTTTTTTTTTAAATTCTGTAATGAGTCCAGAAGAAAATCATCCTTGAAGAAAATCCTTGAATCTGTGTAACGAAGGACTCAAAGTTGTATTATCGGTATCATGGACATACGTGATAACACGTAGTATTATTATGCACTGTAATCAAGGAGAATTAGTATACCACGATGCATGGTATCAGATCTTGCAATCAGCACATGTTGCACGATTCGCCTATGTCCGTGAGACAAGCAAGCTGTCAATTACTATGTGTAGCTTTAACGAATAATGATCGATGGAAAAGGATTAAGTATAAAAGAAAAAGAGAGAAAATAATAGCCAAAATATCCGACTGTCTTACAGCTTTGTCATTCATCCTTTTCACCCTCATACTCGATGTTCATCAATGTAATGTAATACCCTTTTAATGTACTTTACTATAAGGCCTCTTATCCATAAGTCGGCAGGAGTGACTTGTGCACTAATGGAGAGACGTGATAACGAAAGTATACCGAAACTTCGAAATCATTATCGAAATAGGTATATAATGTCTGATGTAAATGATTGTCTGCAATAAAACGAAACACCCATTTTTCCTATTTGCGTATCGTTTACACTAGGCGTGCGCGTCGTGCCGTAATTATGTGATTACACAAAAGCAACTGAGTATGCGGGAATCATTTGAGAATAGAAGAAATTCGAAATGCGTCGGAATCGCCAAAATTGTACAAAACCCAAAATTTACCGTGAATTGAAATTTTCTTTTTTTTTTCTTTATGTTGAACGTACCGTTGAGTTTTTCGAATATGCACTTTTGTCTTCATGCTTTTCCTCTTTGTTATCACAGGTAACGCGAGTAGCACGGGCAATATGACGTCGGCGGAATTTGTACGGCAAGAGCTTAGGGCGATTGTCGGGGCCCGCACGCAGCAACAGCAACAGCAACAACAGCAGCAGCAGCAGCAACAGCAGAGGGTACCTAACAACATACAGAATAACCTGGCTGGTCAAGTATCTCAGGACGACCTTGAGGCCCTTGGTCTTACCTTCGAGATGTCTTCCGCAGGTGGGTTAAGCAATTGATACTACCGTTTGATTTTTCCGGGTGAAAAATTGATAAAAATTTCGATTTTATTTTAAAAGATACTTCACTGCAATTAAATATTTTCGATCACGATTAAGGAACGGGGAGGAAACTTCATTTTTTTTCAATCAATTCAGTAATCACTACAGTTGATGCAAACTGCTGTGGAAAAGTATTACAGGCTATTTATAAGGACGTGATCTTTGTTACCTCTATCTTTGTTTTTTCAAAATTCTTGTTCTACTTAAAACGACAAAGAGATCCAAAAAATCCAATATCTCCCCGTCCATTACTGCTAATAGTTACTGCTACTTAGCTACGCGTGTTACGATTCAAAATTGACGGTCCTGCGGTCGCGCGCAAAGATAAAATAAAAGTCTGCGCGTAATTCAGCAGGACGCCGATTGCGATAACGATTTCGTCCGTTACAAGAGTAAAGGCTTTTCGTGACACTCTTACAATACCCTGCCTCCCACCGATGTACATATAATCCCAGCAGTGTACAGTACGATTATTTCCCACACAGATTACTAGGTACGATAATATCGATTTCGTTTCTATAAGCACATATATATGTACACACATGGGGAATTTTTAATGGCTGCGATCGAGCAAGTCGTGCAAAAGCAACTACTAGCCACGCAGAGAGGCGTAGTGTAAATATTTCACTGGTGCTTTGTGGGGACGAGTCTTAAAATTAGAATATGCCGGTCGTCAGCGGGGACAAAGTCGCCGGACAGCCACGTCACTGTTTAGCGACGACCGGTGACCGGAAACGCGTGCATGAGAAGCGTTTGCTGGGATTTTCTTTTTTTTTTAATTTTTCCTCCCCTCCAACCGTCCCGGATGGGCTTGCTGAGACGGGGTTGCGTAACACTTAATACATGGAAAAAACGTGTGCGTGTGGTGAGACTGTGCGTGCGAGTGGGTATGCTTGTCACCCTTAAAAAAAAAAGAATATCAATTCCCACCCTCCAATCAGGACGCCAGGCCCACCCGGAATTTTTTTGTTTTATATAGAGGAGGGCAATTCTCGCCGAAAGGCAATGCGTGTACAAAGAGACTATGGTAACGCGTGTGTTACGATGTCCCCACTAGGTGAGGCTGTGGTTAGCGATGGCCCCGCCAAAAGCTGGCCAGGAACCGCCCCCACGTCCTCCAGGGTAAGACCCTTCCGACAATTATTTTTATGTACTTCTTCTTGCTCTCTTTCTTTCTCTTTTTCTCACAGACACTTTTTTTTTCGATTTTTTTTCTACTCATTGTACATCTTTTTCTCGTATGCTCTTTTTTAATTTTTTTTTCACTTTCCATACCTACTGTCTCTATGACTACTTATCTTCGCTTGGCTTCGTTTACACTTTTAATCCTAACACAGCTGCCATCTGGTATCACAAATAATGACTTTTTATGCTGGATAATAATCTTTTTTTTCCCCTTATAACGGGTGACCTCATCGTTACCGTACACTTGAAAAGGTGGAGTTACAAGTTTTGCGTGATTTTTAAAACGTAATTTTTTTTTCCTTTAATTTCTCGGACGTTCCACGAGGATCTTTATCTTGACATAAGTTATACGCGGTGTACTGAATTTCATTTGTTAAACTTTATTCTGCGCTCGCTACGGTTCTTAAACTTTATCACGAATTTTCGATTCGTCATTTTGATTATCCGCTGCCTGACTTTGCCTGTGACTCAACGGTTCTACCGGACGTCGTTGTAGGTACGTTGTTGAGCGGAAATTTTGGGCGCGATTGTATCCTTACGATCGATCGCGAAGATATGAATGAGAAATACAGTATAGCATTTGGCAGTTGTGAGATTAAAAACATAAAACTTAGTGTGCACGATTGTTCGCCATCTCGGGAATGGTGCAAGTGAAACTCGCGCATTGATCAATCGTTGCGCGATTGAGCAGATCTTTATGGCTTGTGAGATGCTGGAAATAAAAAAAGAGTTTCGCTCGCTATCATTCTTCTCAGATATCTTCGAACTCTATTTCTGTCTCTCTCTCTCTTTCTCCTTATCTTTTTCTGTTAACTGTTAACGAGGCGTATCGACGTCGCAGCGTTTCATCAACAATGGCTATTTCTAATTAATTATTGTCGATCGATTTGCTCTGACTATAGTTGTTGCTGATTAAAAAATTGTTTTTGTTTCATACTTGGTGTTCATTCTCTGCCATTTTGTTTTCAGGTTAGCGTAGTCTGTTGAGTGCAAATTCGTGAACTAAACCGTTGTTATCGCTACTAAACAATGAAAAACAAAAAACATCCTCAAAGCTTGTGCCACTCCCAATAAATGTCCATTGATCCATAAACAATGTTACGCATCTGTAGAGGAACACGCTGTAGAAATTTTTGTATTATAAAAAAGTTATTTGTAGAGAGAAAAAAAGTTTTGAGGATTTTTGGCAACACGAGAGCTCTAACGCTTTTCACGATAACCTCCCTCCAATACTCTTATATCCCTGAATTCTCTTTGGCATTCGCATCCTAATCGATCGGATCGGTCGAATCATTGGAATTCTTTTTTTTTTCTTGTACAGCCAATTGAAACCGATGATTCGGCATGATTAAAGCATAAAACGTGAAACAATAGACTCTACCACGGGTGATGGTGTCCTTAGCTTTTTTTTGGGCTTGTTTTGTACAGGAAACAACAGCTGAGACACGCAATTACACGGTACTCATACGCATATCCACGTAAACATCAGACACTGTATGCTGTTGAAAAATTGTCGCGTAAATTTTTTTTTTCTTATTTACGTAAGGTAATCGTCCCAGTTATCGACCTTCTCGGGAAAAGCCTATTATTTCTAATCGCGTAGATTTATAGGGATACGAAGGGAGGCTACTCGTCTCCCTGTTTTTGACGATCCTAATCGAGTCTCAACTATGCTGACGATATTTCCTGTCAGGAACCTGGGGTGCTTTCGGTAACTGGGCCCTTCACCTTATCCTGGACTTTTTTTTCGTAATGCTTTTTCACAGTTGACCATATTGAATCTTTTGCGCTTAGTAAGTATCTTCTCCAAATGCATGCTCAGTTCCACATAGTAAGGCGTTGCAAACCCGTAGGGAGTGTTAAGTCATTCGCGAAACAAGTCTGTATTCAAGATGGCGGATACAAGATTAATTCGTACCTACGACTGTCCGTATAACAAATGTCATGTTCTTATCACTCGAAAAAAGATACTCGTGCGGAAAGTCTATTGGAGCCAGTGGCGTGACGTGTCAGTTGAATAAATTGTAAGGGGTATCGCAAGCGACGGAGAACCAAAAAAGAAAAGATAAATCGTGCACCACGTGGAAACAATGTCTGAAAGTAACCCGTTCGTGTCGCTTGTAAACGTCGTTAATCTGATTCGTGCCAAAATGCTTTAATCGTGTAAAACTGCTTTCAGTAATAATTTCGGTATGCAATTTAATTTGCAGGAGAGAGCATGCTAGTGCGTATTCGTATCGCGTGCTTAACAGTGTCATCGGTCTCTGCTTTCGATGGTCGGTTGACCTCCGAGTCGACGGATCTGGCGGGAAGTTTGAATCCCGCTCGACACAAAATCGCGATTATGATCTTCGTTTAAGAAATAATGAAGCAGCGGCGGCAATTTTTTTTTTCTTTGAGAAATTTCTCTGTCGTTATTAGTACGTTAGTGGTGGGGGTTAGTCACGAAAAAAAAAAAAAAATTGCCGCTAATCGTAGACTACGATCAAAGCTTGCGATATACGCGACCGGCACTCTGTGACTCTTTTTTTTTTTCAAAATCTTATTTTCAATAGCGATTAACAAGTATTCTAAATTTCTTATTCAATTATTTACAGACTACTATGGAGGAGGTGGCCCGAGGTGATCCGAAGTCGTCGCTGCTGCAGAAATTGCTGTCCGAGTGACTGCGGCTTGTACCTTTGCGAAATAACGAAATCTATGTAATATATGTCTGAGCGTTAGAGACGGTCGGGGAATGAAGGGGTGGAGGAGGAGGAGGAGGAGGAGGAGGAGGTGGGGGAGGGGGGATATATGATTACAATCGGGATTTGGGGAAGACATAAAGTTTAACACTCACGCGCGCGCGCGCCACACACACACACACACACACACACACACACACACACACACACACACACACACACACACACACACACACACACACACAAAATACACACAAATTACTCATTTGCATAAAATGAATATCCACGTGTGCGTGTCTTCATATTTATATCGATGCGCAATACTGGGACAGATAAGAGACAATGAGTACTGATAATTTCCAGAAATTGCACGGATTACTAAGAAAAAGCAGTAACTCGTGCTCTTATCTCTGTCTGTCTCTCGTAAACGTCTACGTAACTCAATACTCGTTTTGTTAAATTCAATGTATTCGCGATGCAGAATAGTAATAACAATGGACGCGCTCATGCATGTGATAACGCGCACACGTGATACCGCAGGGGGTACATAGAAACGCATATACATAAAGACCGTACACAATACTACACACAACAATATGCAGATACGTATCGTTGGGTACAATGACGATGATAAAAGGCGTGACACTTTCGAGTTATGTGCATATATATGTATGTATACATAACAATATATATACATATACCTTCATTCATATGGTATATCTATATATGTATATATATATGTATCGATTGTAAAAGTCGGACGAACGTGTAACAGAAAATTTTATGTTGATCGAGGACAATGATTCGAGGAAAGAAAAAAAAAGAAGAAAAAGAGAAAAAATATGACGCGTCATAATAACTCGCCAAACTGGCCGGCACGAGATGAACCAGTACCTTCCATGGCGGATGATTTTGAGAAGGCGTCACGGACCAGAATTTTAGAAAAATCTATGCACCCCCTTTGGCACGTATTTTTTGTTCGCTTTTTATTGACAAGGACAGTTTTTCGAGAGACAAAAGAGTGAGAGGGAAGGCCCCAGGGCCCAGCCGCTGTTGCGCCTTGTACGTTGGCGCAGTAAAGGGAGGAGCGTGAAGGAAAAAAATAATTAATAAATTTAAAAAAAATGATAACAGAGCTCTATTATATATATGTATATATATACACACATATATACATATATGTATATTAATATACGCATGCGTATGTACGTGTTGATAAAGTGTACTATATTTCCTCGCGAATTTTCGAAAGTGCCGCGCAATTCGTACTCGCCATTGTATTCCGGTATCACTGAAAGAAACTACGTAGGTACCTCAAAGGTATACTTTATTATACCACTGGCTGTTGAACATAGAACTATTTATAGGTTTAATTATTGTACACAGGAAAAAATAGAGCACTATCACGTTTTTTCTTCTTAATTTAACATCCATTTTGACTATTATATTATAAATAATATATTTGTGATTGTAAGAATCTGCAACCAAAATGTGACAAAGAATACTTGTTGTTGTTAATATGATTATAACTATTATTATTATTATTAATTATTGTAATAACTATTATTATATTATTTTATTATTATTATTATATCAATATTGACATCATTATAATTATTACCAATATTATTGTTACGAATACTATATTGTAATATTAAGAATTATTTTATTATCATTATTATTATTACATTATTATTATTATTATTATTATTGAACACTTGGCGCATGTATATTTCTATTGGATAGTAAGCAGGTATACCTTTATATGAATACATGTATATACGTTTATTGCGTATATATGTCTATTGTATGTAAAGCAAGATGGAAAAGGACGAATCGAGACCTTCTATTTTGCGTAGCTCGCTAATAATCGTTTTTTGTTCTTTTTTTTTTTGGGTACTAGATGCACACTAAATTACTTTTGAAACGACGTCTGTTGTTATATAAATAAAAACAATATTTAATTATATACACGCATATGTATGTATATATGTATATGAGCATGCTTACATACACGTGTACATAAACATACGTATATCAGGCGTCCCCGCGCGCGCTCCTTTCGCGCTTGTCCCGCAGTATCTTACGGATGGCGTCGTTCGCCCGACGAGATTAAGCGACGCATCGGAACGTTGGTATTGGGCGCTTCGCGTGTTGTCTTTGCGTTTTATTTTTCTTGCTCCCGACAAAGACAATTGGTTCGAATCGATAAGGAGCCCCGCGGGTCTCTCTCGTCGGCCGTGCAGAGATAGCGGGGTCGGGACGCCGGCACGGTATGCATCTGTACATACATTTGTACGTATGCATATATATGTATATATATATAAAATGAGTTATGTCACATAAATAGATGATATGTGCTTTCTAATGACGAATAATTTTATAAATATAAATATAATACCGACACGTGTGTCCTCATTGTTGCTGGTGACTTATTGTAGAGGGGGAAGAAGCAATGGATACTTCAGACTCTGAATATTTTTGTTGTTTGAGAAGGGGATAGATGGAATGAAAGTTGCGATGGGGAAAAGCGTAGGGAGAGATGAGCGTTTAGCACATTTGAATTTATAGACTTATATAAAAGTAATTTTATTAACTTTTGGTACACACTTACATCGGCATTGCATGCGTTAATTTAATTAATTATTTTGTTTTCACGACACGCCGAATTGCTTCTGGCGGCAATATCGCATTTATGGCACGGCATGTCGGTCTTATAATTTAAACTACCGACATCGTTTACGCATCTTATATACATAAGGTTTGTTGGGACACGTTCTTCTCTATCTTGGAATAATTATGCCTTGGTCGCTGGTTGACTGGGTCTACCTATGCGTCCTCGTCTACGGTAGTTGTAAGGGATGCGTCTGCCACCTTGACCAGGTTGCTTACGTCCGCCCTGTTGCGGATATCTGTAGTATGGTCTGTTATCTGTAGGGGGTACCGGTTCCTGGGGAACTCGATACCGTGGGGGTGATGCTGGTGGAGCTTTTGTGTATCTCTGGGACGTTTTTGAGAATTCATGCAAATTTCCACGGTCCTCTTCGGTGACACGACGTCGTAGGCAGACGGCGCATCGACTGACGCGCGACGTGTGATCAGCCTTCAGGGTCTGCTGCAACGGTTTCCGGAACATCTCATTGTCACGGATTGTTGCTAGCCAGTAGGACGTTGCCGTGGAGAAATAATTGCAGGTGCCCAGGCCTCGGCACTCTATGAACGGACGCGCACGGAATTCCTCCAGGCAGGAACCTGGGGAAACCAGCGATTGGCCTGCGCCTGTCGCACCGGCGTCGCGATGCTGAAATAGGAATTTTTAGTTGTTTACTATTGATGGTTTGGGATTGTTTTGTTGATTATCGGATGGTTTAGTGTTGGGTTCATTTACCATTAGGAAACTGTATCCTATCCAGAGCTCTTCCCAATCTTCTGGACACTCCGGTATTGCCATTGATTGACTGTGCACTGCGATTAATCTTGTCGGAGCTTCGCACACTGTGCATCTTGAGATATATCTGCCGACTTCCGGTGCTGGAATTGGCGCCATTGTCATTGGCATTGGTTCCGTCGAGCTCAGCCAGTAACTGTAATCGTTGCGCTGCGCGTAACTGCACACGTTGTTCGGGTCGCAGAAAGTGAATGGCATTGTGGAGAATTTTCTTGCGCAACTTCCGGCCGTACCTAGGGGGATGCAATTGTATGGATGTAGCTTGTTTGGATTTTGAACTATGAGTTTTATGTATTACCTAAGTCTAGACCAAAAGCGTGACCATTGCCCATGATGTGTAACAATGAAAATCCATCCCAGAGTTTAACAGTGTTTCTGGGACAAAGTGGTATCATCTCAGATTGAGAGTGTCTTGCGAAATGGAAACCTCTGTTACGTGGTCCTGGTGGCGGTGGTGATGGGTCTCCTCGTGGTCCAGGATATCCTTAGAAAAGAATCTTAGGATTAGGATCACGTCGTATGGCAATTCATGAACGGAATAGATACCTGGACTTCCTGCATAACCGACAGCACCTGGTGGACCCCTTGGACCGACCTCGCCAATGTTTCCGTCTGGACCCTGAATTCCTGGCAGTCCTATCATACCGGGCTCGCCAGTACGTCCTGGTAAACCATCCCTTCCAGGTGCACCGACCATTCCTGGTAGTCCAGTGATTCCTGTATTCGATTGGAATTGGTTAGTTGCCATTTTTTAAAAATGATATTAAACTTTGGACTTTATAACTGAATACCTGGAAGTCCTGGAGGTCCTACATCTCCTTGCGGCCCTAATCTTGGGAATGGTGGGAAGATGCTGATTCCACGATCTCCTTTAGGTCCTTTAGGTCCTCTGACTCCTGGGGGACCAACCGGTCCTCGTTCTCCAACGTCTCCTTGAACTCCCTTTAATCCTACGAAACCATCAAATCCTGGTTGTCCTTCATCTCCCTGATGACCTTTCTCTCCAGGACGACCGTCAAGTCCTGCCCATCCTATTTCTCCAGGTTGCCCTTTGGCGGCCGTAGCCGACACGCCGGGTTCACCACGGTATCCCTTTGGTCCTGTGTATCCTTGAAGTCCTTCGATTCCTCTAAAACCGGGTTTTCCTGGGAATCCGGGATATCCTCTCGGACCTGAAAAAATGGAGGAATATAAAAAGCAGGTAACCAACCAAAATACACCATCATTATTATTCAATTAAGTAGATAATTATACCAACCTTCATCTCCTTGCAATCCTTTCGGTCCAGGGATGCTGGGCCCTATTTCTCCTGGGGTTCCTTTAAGACCGTTAATTCCGTATTCTCCAGGAGCTCCTTTTTGTCCTGGTTTACCTGGCCTTCCTGAAAGTCCATTTAAGCCCGGCAGTCCAGGTTCACCACGTTCCGCAAACTGTCCAGGTAATCCTGATAAATAGTGAGTGAAAATATGATTAATTTCATTTAATCATTTATGTTACCAAAGCAACCCATTGCTCATGGACAGCATTTGTATATCGGACTTTCTTCTTAATTTTTGAATTATCAGTAGGGGTGAATTGGTGATTGAGGAACACAGGGAAAAGAGGCAACTTAGCAGAGAAAGGTTTTATCATTGCGCATCACAATGCGATGGCATCTGAATTTTGGATCTGTCGTTGCATTGAGAATTTGTAACGTCAACTATACTAAAATTATAAGTTATTATTCAGTCGAACTTTATCATTTGTTTTCCGCTCTTTGTTGACAGAAGAATGCGGATGCGCGTGACAGTAATTTGTCTGATTGTGACAAAGGTAAGGCGTCATTATCAGAATTGGAATGCCAATTAATTCAAAAGAAGCTTACACGCGTGTTGATAACAAGGTATACATTATCCAAATCTTATGTCGTTTACTATAACACTGTTACCTGGTAATCCAGGAGGTCCTTGATCTCCTGGGGGACCTTTAACTCCTGGGGGACCTGGAATACCGTCTCTGCCCGGGAAACCAATGTCGCCTTGTTCACCCTGTATTAATTAAAAACTGGTAGCATATAAAAATTACTTTTATTTATTATTCGTTTATTTTTATTAATTATTATTAATACCTTTCTTCCTGGTCGTCCTCGGAATCCTAAATCACCTCGATCTCCTGATAATCCTAATAGTCCGTCCTTTCCGCTTTCACCTACGTCACCCTTTGTAGCTAAAGCATACGATGGGTATCCTGGTTCTCCTAGTTCACCCTTAGGCCCTGGAGGACCAGTTGTTCCTGGGGGTCCTGGCGGTCCAGGATCACCAGGGAATCCTATAATTTCAGGGAAACATTTATATTATGCACTAGGAGCCACATCCAATATGTATGTATACATATATATCAATTAATCATGTTTCAAACGATTAATGATTTCTTTCTTATTACCTGGTAATCCCATTTTTCCAGGATCACCTTCCAATCCACGCTTTCCTTTGAAACCAGTCAATCCACGTGGACCTATCGGACCTCTGGCACCTTTCACACCATTCAATCCATCGCGTCCACGAAATCCTGGAAGTCCTTTCGGACCAGGATCTCCAGTCTCTCCTGGTATTCCATCAGGACCCATATCACCAATTTCTCCCTGTAAAGTTACGAATACCAAGATACATTTGTATGATACATTTAATTATTAACTATTTACCTTTGGGCCAGGTGGACCATCATAGCCGTCAACTCCGGGTTCTCCCTTCTCTCCCATGGCACCATCATAACCGTCTATCGATAACCCTGGCTCTCCAGGAAATCCTGGCTGGCCATCGAATCCCCTTCTTCCAGGATATCCTGGTTCGCCGGTAAATCCAGGTTCACCAATATCTCCTTGTGGACCGCTGAATGAATTTTCTCCTGGAGGACCATCTGGACCTTCGAGGCCATCGTCACCACGAATTCCTTTGGGTCCTGGAGGACCTATCGGCCCTCGGACTCCTGGAAGTCCTGAGTCTCCTCTTTCTCCTTTTGGTCCAGCAGGTCCTACGAGTCCGTTATATCCATCCCAGCCTCGAGGACCTTGCTCTCCTATTTCACCAACATCACCCTCCTCTCCAGGACTTCCTTGCCTTCCTGGTAACCCGTCCATTCCTGTATACCCTTGCGGACCCTCATCGCCATCTTCTCCTCGTCGTCCCACAAGGCCTATCTCACCCTTCAATCCTTTCATACCCTCAAAGCCAGGTGTGCCATCGGGTCCTAAGTAAAAAAAAAATATAAGTAATTAGAAAACATAATAATTAATATAGATGGATAATTTAAAAGATATTTTTACCTGGAACGCCCATGTCTCCAATTTGTCCAGGCATTCCAGGCATTCCTGGAGTTCCTGGGTAACCCCTGCTACCTTGAATACTGTCACCGTGTTGACCTTTCGATCCCTATGTGGGATATTACATAATACTAAAAATTTTTAACAATATTTCTAATAATATATGTCAAAAATCTTACCTGGAGGCCAGGCAGTCCTGTATGTCCTGGCGCACCCTTTGAACCCTTCAATCCCTTTACTCCATCTATACCGGGTTGTCCTTGACGTCCTTCGGGTCCGGGGAAACCAATCTCACCTTTAGCACCAGTTGGACCTTTTTCTCCAATATCTCCATAGAGGAAATTAGTTCCAGGATCTCCTCGTTCTCCTTTTTGTGCCGGAGGACCCTGATAATTCATAATTACTAAGCATAAAGTTTTCAATATTCATTTTTACAGAAATACGTGATTACGTACTGGTAATCCGGTAGGTCCTTGAGAACCAGGTTTACCAGGAAGACCACGTGGTCCATGATCTCCGGGAACTCCTTGATATCCTTTAAGTCCTTGGGGACCTTGACGAGAAAGTCCTTGTGGTCCTTGTGGTCCTGTTGGGCCAATTATACCCGTATCACCAGGTCGACCTCGAGTACCCTTATATCCATCGAATCCTGTTTAAGACATCCAACGATTAATTATATAAAATAAAAAAAAATTTATCAGGAAATTGTAGTTTTTAGGAATATTAAAAAGTACCGTAGGATCCTTGTTCTCCTTTGTATCCCTTATCGCCTTTTGTCAATACGTTATACTCGGCTGAATCTCCTGCTTCACCTTTGCCTCCCGTATCTCCAGGAGGACCCTTGTCTCCTGGCTCTCCAGGATATCCAGGATCTCCTTGGAGATATTCGATCGGAATTGAGGCAGATTCACCTTTCATTCCTGGAATTCCATCTCGGCCTGGAACACCATTCCTTCCCGGGATTCCTGGTGGACCATAGTCGCCCTAATAAAAAATTTGCAGTCATTACTAGAAAAGTGAAGAGATCATATAATACTATGAGATAAGATGAAAATTATTTTATACCTTTTCTCCCTTCATTCCCGTTATTCCATAATCTCCACGAGGACCCGGCAGACCTTTACTACCGCGGAATCCTTCGACTCCAGGGTATCCCTTGTCTCCCTTATCTCCAGCAGGTATGATTATCTTACTTTCCGGAGGAAAAACCACTTTTCCTGGTTGACCTTTCGGTCCCTGCGGTCCAGCCATTCCAGGACGACCGCTGGCACCTTCAAGTCCCTTAGGACCCTGAATGCCAGGATTTCCTTGAATTCCCTTAAGACCTCTGGGTCCCACAAATCCCGGAAGTCCGGGTGCACCGGGATATCCGTCTAGACCGGAATCACCTACTTCTCCCTTTGCTCCCGGAAATCCTGTATGGTAAGGAATATCTAAATTATCGACGAGTCCTTCGAGTATATTTAAAAAATCGAAAAAACTTGTTTTCTATTGAGAATTTTGAATTAACGCATTTTTTTACCTGGCTGACAAACACCACAATCGTCTCCGCGAGTACCCTTAACACCTTTAAATCCGGGAACACCTGGCCAACCATCAGGACCCGGGCGTCCCGGTATTCCTGGTAAACCTTGTTCACCCGGCGGACCTTGTATCCTTACGCCTTTGCCAGGGAAGCCCTTAGGACCTTGATAAATAATTAAAAAAATTCTATTTCAATCGATTCTATAATTATTAAATATATTTTGAATTTTAATAAATACTTACCACGTGCACCTGGTTCACCACGATCTCCGAGAGCACCCCAATAACCGTTCGTTCCAGGCTTTCCATCTGGACCAGGAGGTCCCACTACCGTGCTTCCCGGGAAACCTTTTTCCCCTACTATGCCTGGTAGACCTGGACGCCCTCGGGGACCCTGTACTCCCGTAATTCCAGTCAAACCTAAAATTTAATAATTAATCATAACAATGCCACAACAAAACAATACTTAAAACTTTTATTAAATTACCATCATCTCCCCGCTCTCCCTTAATCGAAGATCCCTTTCTTCCTGGTTTCCCTGGAATACCTCTCGGTCCTGGTGGCCCAGGTGGTCCAATGTACCCTACTTTGCCAGGAAGTCCTGGCGTTCCAGGTTGACCCGGTTCTCCAGGAGGACCTACAAAAGGTATATTAAACTCAACGAATACAACCAACTACATTTCCATACTAAGCTTATCGCCCAGTCGTTCATCAAAACAGTCGTAGATGATCTCACATGGAGATACCATAACAAAACGTCGCAAATACTGAGCTGACGCAATTCACTCAAGAACAATTGTACGCGAAGAATTACATTGAAGGCAACGCATAAACTTCAATGGTAACCTTGTCACAGGAAAAAAAAACTCACCGACTTCTCCCTGAACTCCAATGTTGCCAACGATGATCTCATCCAATTCAGGAATATATAAACCAGGTTCTCCCTCGGCTCCCTGTCTTCCCGGAGCACCCTGATTACCAGGTTCACCAAGCTCTCCCTGGAATCCCCATAGAAATTGTAAACGCACCTTTATGTTTATTTTACTACTGGGTTATCAAAGTGCATGAGAGAATGCAGCGTTATAGTATAACAAACAATTGTAGCAGCAAGGAGATTCAGGCTAATGTGTTCTAGCAATGAAAATTTCATCTTAAAGCAATAACAAAATGTTCTTACATCCAAACCGTCCTCTCCATCTTTACCACTAGTACCAGGAGCACCCTTATCTCCTTTTTCACCAGCAGGTCCAAGGGGACCCTGGATACCTTGTTTACCTCTGGGACCATCATCGCCCTGTTCACCCTTCATCCCTTTAACACCGAGGAAACCTGCTTGGCCCTAAAAAAAAGGATTTTGTAAATTAACCTAAATCTGTATGAAATCAATTTGTTCATTCTAAATTTGTCTAACCTTTGGTCCACGCATTCCTGGTTCTCCCTTGAGTCCTCGATCTCCGATATCACCAGGATAACCTTTTGGGCCCTGTTTCCCTTTAATGGGAGTAGACTGATTCGCTTTTCTGTATTCTCCATCACTAGGATTTCCTGCCTCTCCTCTGTCTCCTTGTTCACCAGGTGGTCCTTGCACACCGTACACGGTGTCTCCTTGCTCTCCCTTAAGTCCTGGAAGTCCTTCGGGACCAGGATAACCCTAAAATGGAAAAATTGGTTCCCTGTAAATTATTTAATTCTCCTGGAACTTTTCGTCAGCTTATAATATCATCATCATCTTCCTGGGACTGGTCGAAAGAATATTCCCAAGAAAAGATCATCGCTATCAGGCAGGTCAGCAAATGCCATGAGCCAGTCGAGAAGCTCGTCTCAGATTTCACTCGGTTGTTTCGACGACCTCGCGATAATGTCGCCTCGTGGTTCGTTATCACTATATGTTAGAAAAGCGTCTGCTGGCTGTTTAATATCAAAATCGGCATAGGGTAAATCTTATATCAGAATTATTAGTCAGAATAAATCTAATATTAATGATAACAATCCCACTATTAGATACGCCATTTTTTAATATAAAAATCAAGGAATTAAAACAAACATGCAAAATAAATTAATCCGTGGCAATGGTAATCGATATGAATTTCTTTATGTATCATCTCTACGCGGCACCTTTGACGAGCAATTAAGGCAGTTTTCAATAAGGGTCTCGCAAACCCGTTCAATGAATCCGTTTAGCCGGTTCTCTGTCATTTTTATTTTTATTCTTCGTCCGCAAAAAGTTCCTTGGAGAATCCTCGATGCTTCGTGGGGCAGGTGGCTCTCCGGAAAAAAAAAGATTTAAACAACCGCTCGCGCGCGCTCACGTAGTCAGTTCCGAGTGTTCCCAAAGAATCGCCGACAATCTCTTCTTTGTACGAGAGATAAAAGATCAGGCAAAAACGCGTACGATGATTTCAAACGAATTACATAAAAATTTCTAATAAAAATTCAATATTGTATGATCGATCGGAATATTTTTTTAAAAATTATAATTTACCCGTTCACCAGGTTCACCAGGATAACCCCATTCGCCACGTATACCCGGTGGTCCAGGAAGTCCTCTTTGACCATCGATTCCAGGAACACCACTTGCTCCTTTCGCACCGACGGAATTAATACCACCATCTCCAGGTTCACCTACAGGTCCTCGAGGACCATCCGGTCCTGGTGGACCACGTGGTCCATAAGGTCCAGGCATTCCTGGTGCTCCTGCACGACCATCAGTCCCGTTGCAACCATCCAGACCATCTGGTCCCATGGGACCAGGAATACCAGGCTGTCCCTATAGGAATAATATATCTCAAATTTGTTTTTATTTCTTATAATATAAAATGAGCTGACTATGAATTTTTATAAAATTGACTTACATCTCTGGCCCTAGGTCCTTGGAATCCTTGTGGACCTTGATCACCCTATATAAACAATGATAATTAATAATGATTAACGCGTTATTAATAATCAATTAAATTTATCAATTATGTAATAGCAAGTACCGTGCAAGTACTATGTAGGTCGCTGCATTAAGTATCAATACACAAAAAGTATTGTTTTTTTTTTCAGTGTTGTCTCTGACCTAGAAACTCACATGTGTTAACGCATACGCATTTCCTTCATATTCTTCGTTTCACGCCTACGACGCTCAGGAAACGCTTTCAAAGTTAACACAGAGAGTCTGATCTTGCGGTGTATTGGTATATACTAAAGTCTCAAGCAAACAGAAATTTCTATGCGTCGCTGCACTCAGCCTGTGGATACGGAAGGGACTGTGATAAAAAAATAAGGGTCAAAAAAAGTGAAGGGCAGTCGGTAGAATAAAGAGCATCGATGGAAATACCAATTGGCGTAGAGTCAATGTCAAATAAATTATACATATGTATAATCCTATTGCTGGAAAACTACACGAGTCGACGGGTTTGACGTTTCAATTATATATCCAGGAGTGTAAGGAGCGAGAGATGTTATACAGAAATAGAGATCAAGGAAAGAAAATTGGGGGAAAAAACTCTCGACATCTTTTACCGTCTTGTATAAATTTCTTGCGATTCCTGAGGGCTTTTTGGAAAAGTAAAGGAAAAATAAATCTGGATCGTGGGAAAAAAAATTGCCAGCAACCTGCCGTACGTCACTCTGTATGCTGTTCCAGTTTTCTTTTCGGCCTATGTTAATTTCCCCAGAAAGTGACGTCGCCGCCCTAAGCAAACATGCGCGCCCGCCTTCCCGTGAGAACGGGAAGTTGGTGTCACATGGCCAGTCAGTGCAGTTCGGACTTCGACTTGGTAATTATTTTCCATGGAATAGCAAAATCGACTAAAATACCTGTATAAATAATCCAAGGGACATAGCGATACCTTTCGAATTATTTTATCGTTCCGAATCAGACGACATCAAAGGATTGAATTAATGGACTGCATATTTCATACACGCACCGTCCGAGGTTGATCTCAGTTTTCTTTTTGGCGTATATTAATACACGACTGCCCTACATGGAGAGAGAGTTGACGTTTCGGGGACCGTGCTTATAGGATCGGTAAAATATTATTATGTCTAGAGCGACGGAGTCTGGGCTAACGAAAAGCTAACAAAAGTTCATACGGTGCAGACACGTTCCCGTAGACACTATTCTCAGAATAGCCGTGAAATTAGTTCCAGATATACATATATTAGCCAACCTAACAGGGTCTTAGGCTGCTTAAGAAAATTTCTCGAACGTCAAATCAGCGTGATGCAGTTTTAAGAATCTATCGAAGGCAGATATGAACTTCTGGTTAGTAAAAGTATAAATAAATGTAATTAAACAATTATAAAGGACAAAAAACTACAAAACCGATGTTAAAAATATGACGATGTGTTTCAAATCGCATAATAAAATGCGTTATGCATTATTTATGCGTAGAAAATTTTAGGTTATGTATCGACGTATCTGAGTATAAGATCACTGCGCAGCATCCGGTTGATGTCCAATGGGAAGTGCGTTATCGTTTGCACGCGTGTCTCTCGCTGATTCCTCCCTTGTTCTCAGCTCGAGCGAGAGAGAGAAATTCATTCCCGTAGGAACAGAGAGTTCCTCAGAGAGAAAGAACAGGACGTTGTCCGAACGAACCAGCAGGATATGCGTCAACCGTTTCTCGCTTGCTCCTCAAGAAAACTTTATGTTTCGTTTCGAGGAATCGACATTGACCGTAATTTTGTCTAGTATTTTTAAAGAACAGGCAGGACTGCTCTGACGTCGTAGGTCGATTCGACTGTAGTTCCTTTCTTTATGCGTAAGGGAATACCAGTATAGGATTCTTTCCTACTATCGGGGAATCCTACTCTACCAGTTTCCTTCCCTACCTTTCTGAATTCGCCTTGCGACACTTTTGCTACTCTCGCAGGATTCCTCTACGAGTCCCTCCGACTGTCTAGGGAATTTTATCGATGCAACCCGCATACAAGAAATCCCAATACTATTCTAGCTGATCTAAGCGACATACATTTTATATAATCCTACACCCATACCACTCGTAGATATACGTCCAATGTAATTTAAGACGTACGACGTATGCTATATATAGATTACAATTATTTTAACAGTAAATACATTAACATATACAATCGATCAAATTCGATAAGTATATCGAATACACACTGTATATATACTCCAATTAATTTTATATCCAATGCACTCACATATGCAATCGATACGATTCGCATGAACGGAAGTGCGTCGTTTTACCCCCGCAAAGCCACTACATCCTCTCGCGCTATCTGCAACGTCGCGCTCGTGTCGGAAAACTCGAAACGGGAGCATCTCCGTGCATTATAATGTATTTCCAAGCGACAGACAACAGACTACAGGATGTCGCTCACTGATAAGGTATCGATGCACAATTGGAGCATTCTGCTTGAATTACGCACAATATCGCAATTTACATAGAAGGTCCACAATTTTTCTGTAAAGCTCAAAGACGTTGTTTTGATTTTAAAAAAAAAGATGGCCGCTCATTTTTACCTCAAGAGTTTCTTAGATCGTCCATAGAAGCACTGCTCATTAACCCTTACAGTAATGTGGGTATGTGGGTAATCGTCATGTTGATAGGGATCAATGCCAGTCGCAGATAGTGCAATTTATCAGTGACGCCTACGGACAGTTTGCAAAGCCGAAAGCCTAGCAGAATTGTGCCACTGGCTGGTGCTCCTACGATTGTTTCAGCGCGTTACACAAGCTGCATGCGTCGGCCGAGAAAGGATCATGACGTCAGCCGTACGCGAGCCTACATTGACGCGGGCGTCGTGCCTCGCACTTTCGGCTGTAAACTTGTTTGCCGCTCGCGAATTCATGATGAAAATTAACCCAGAGGAGTTCGCCGGTACAGCCACACGACGTTCTTACTTGAGTTTATCTAAATTAGCCGGTACGTCTACGACTTAACGCATACCAGTCATAAGTGACGTATTGATGTCACGTATTAACGCTACGTAAATTAGTCGTATGATCTCGTGACCTCCATTTCAGATTATTCTCAATGGCCACGATGATCGATGATCGATATCACAGGTTTGCATTTATCGATCATCGCTCACATGGCCATGGACTTAACGATTGAACTCTACGCAGTCATTTTTATCATCAAAAAAATATTTGCATCACACTACTGAATCCTCATCTCGGCTATTTACCTGTATTTTTAATGTTATTGTTTTTAATCATGAAATTATCGATTGTCACTACGGTATCGATGTCACAGATTTTTATACGGTTTGTGCTTCTATCGATGTTCATTCACCCACGTTACGTCCTTTTACAGTGTCTCGGCAGGTGATCGTCGTCCCGGTGTGCATTGTCGCGTGCGCTTTGACTTGAAGTCATCGTCAATTTCAGCATCGCGCTGTTACGTGATACTCGTCAAAATTTTTTTCCTCTCTTTCTTCATTCTCACAGAAACTACCAACAGATGGTGCGACGATCATATTTTGGATGACATTTTCGTCGCAGGCTCTGCGCTTACGATCATTAACGTCATTGAGACTGAGCCTTGTTTTATGCATTTGGTACGAAGAAAAAATATGTGTGTATATATAGCATGTCAGCCAGTGCGAATCGCGTGACCCTTTATTTTTTATTTCTTTTAATGTTTCCTCGAGATTGTATGACGTAACGGTTCGTTGTGCACTGTTTTACTGGTATCAAACTGTCTGACGCCATTGGATCGTAACTCGCGCCTATGTTATCTGTTTTTGTATTGTCGTTTCCGATGATTTTATTGCTTTACCACATATGTTTATGCGTTTGATATTTTATATAATGATGATAATAATTACCCTGTAGCCTTTTTCGCCTGTACCACCGCGCTCCCCGCTGTCTCCTTTCCATCCCTTGGGACCCGGTGGGCCGTCTGGTCCAGTATCTCCAGGAATTCCTGCGCGACCCCTTGGTCCTGGAATTCCAGGATAACCAGGCAGGCCCTTTATACCGGTGCAATTGCATTTATAAGAATCTCGACAGATCTGAAACACATGAGAGTAGAAGAAAAAAAAATGATTAGTTTCATTGATATCATATAAAGACAATTTATGGATATTGGGTGGTTCGATGGTCCACAGATTATTTTAGCACGATAATGTAAATTGATCGGTGTATAAGCTGGCTGATTTTCGTACGTGGACGGTTGAACGTTAAATAAATTCTTAGAATTGAAATCATTGTGGTTTCTCGATTAGGAGTAACAATGATTAATTTCACGTTTAAAAGTATGCGCTGTTATTTTTTTTCTGTATTTCATTATACACGAAGATGAGCGACAAAGACCGTTATTCGAATTGGTATAATGATGGTATCACTGTATGTCGCAAGGGACCAAATAAGTCCGGCCTCTTTATTATAACGGCGATGATGCAAGACGCCCGCAATTTCCGTGACGGGGATGACGATCACGGTGGTAATGATCCTCGCGATGAGAATCTCTGAGGTGCAAGATGGCCGCGTATCAATATTTAGACTCGAAGAGGTTTTTGACTCTGGCATTATGGCGCGTTGCGAATAATGCCCGTGTCGGCGACACGCGATTAAATTATAATTATTGTTCAACAACTTCTCTACGTGCGTGACGCTACAGGCGCCCTATTACTGTTATCGGTCCTTGGCTAAGCGTGCCATAATCCTTATCGTTCACCTGCCTATGACCTGGCCTCGCCTTTGGATTTACACATCTAGGCTACCCGGTGTCGATCATTTTCATTAAAAATCATTTAGTGTCGCCAGGAAGAAATGCTGTGATTTAAAAATTATTTTCTTTATTATTTTTACATTTCGAAAATATATTTATTACGGCAATCATTTTTTAATACTGCCATTAATTTGGATATCGGCATAGCTCGAATTATACAAAAGAACTAAGACCCAACCCACGTTTGGGCCAGTTCCCTTATCCTCGTTCTTCCAGTTCAGCTTGAAACGGTCCCCCAACTGACATTCGGTTTCGTTCTAGAAAAGAGTCAAGTTGCCGTTCTGTCTTGTAACAAAGAAACATTTTTTTTCCTCGCCTCCATTTCCCCCCACGAGCACGAGTCAAATGTCAAAAATAAACTTACGAATACATGAGCCAACTCGTAGGGTAGTTACCCATGTGACTTGAATCCCCGAAACTCATCCTTTTTACACGCACTCGAGACCCTGAGCAGACTCTCCAAATTATTCAAAGGAAAAACAAATTTATTACACTTCTCCCGCTTCTTTTTAATTTTCATCAATCAATCAATCAACCACCGGATCATTTTTCTCATAAGGAAAAGGGCTGCCAATCGAACCCCCGTGTCGCAACAAAGGAGTCATCATGCCGAGGATGAATTAAATATCGAATATGATCTATGACCTGACGACATCATTTTACGATAAAGTATCGAGGTTACCAGTTTCATAAGAGATTACGTCTACCCTTAATAACGTCCCATATTCATAGAAAACTAGAAAGATACTAGTAATAATTTAGTAATAATTTTTTTTCACACACACATATACGCTTATATTTTGTCCTCATCCAAATATGGAGTAACGAGTCAAAGGGATTTTTAACAGTGATGATAAGAATTCGTGTGTAAACTATAAATAAACCATGATCGGATCTCGTGATTTCTAACGATCTAACACATATACGATCTTCGTCTTGCGGTACATGAACAAGATTGATAGTAGAGGAGGTACGTAAATTTCTGCGAAAGAGGACACCTTATCGTACTACACCGAGCGATAAACTTTGCATGGTTCAGTAAATTCGGAGGTTCTTTTTTTCCTCTCGATTTCCATACATAGCACCCCCCCCCCCCCCGCTCCCCCTCTAGTCTCCTTTCATAGACGGTGAATGTTTTTATATTTTTTTTTCAATTTTAGACCGAGTTCTCGGAAAATCAAATGAGATCAGTCGTAACGGGTTATCGGAGCATAGCCCATAAACAAACATCCAAAGATCCATCGGCGTCCTTCTTATTCGTCATAATCTTTCTTTTCTACGCATACGCATTCTTTTGTTCGTTCCATGGCTCTGTTATCGTTATTGCTCTACGCTCATATTACATGATCGTTTCATTGAGTATTCGTTCGTGTAAAGTTTGTCTTGACTTTACGATCTCTTCGTGTAACGTTAAGGGCTCAGTGGGTTAATTAAGAAAATCTCGTTATGACGAAACATAAATTTTTAATGATCCATGGATCAGATACGATAACAATGGGGAGTCTTTATTCTTGATTGTGATATTGTAATTGAGGTATCTTATTAAGTAGTTGTGTAAATCACGTGGTCGATGACTGTTGTTATTGGTTTTGAGAAGAACTTGAGAAGGACTTGTACGAGTAGTAGAGGAAATAATAAATTAAATGAAACGATAACGCGATGGTCTTCTCTTTTAACTTTGTTACACTTCCCGTACGAGCAGTCATTCACTACTGATAAATGAGCGTTCCAGAAACTAGGGAAATCATATCTACCCTGTTCCCATGCAGTGTATCAAGTCTTGACAATGGTTTTCCTGAGTGATTTCTCAATGAGTAGTATGGTCTGGTCGAGGGTTTTAGGTTGAAATTTGAAAAAAAAAATTGGTCATTCAGAAGAAATCTTTCTATGAGTCGACTGTATTCTATTGGCACGTTGGGTCAGTGGCTGTTTGTGTGTATTTCCATGAGCGCGCAGGGTGCCTACCAATCGGGCGTCGAAATCGCCCACACGTGGTAGCCTTACACGACAGGAAAACTCAAGCGAGTATTATCTGGAGACGATGTTCTGGGTCTGGTTGATAATTATTAATTAATGAATAAAATTTAAAAAATATATATTCGATATCGAGAAAAGTATCGTGATTAAAAATTCAACATAATTTAATAACGTCATTGTGTCTATTTGATAAGGCTCAAACCATTCGCATGAATTGGACTATGTTATTTATTCAATATCAATGAACCATCATCGGTCTCGGGCATTGTGTCGCCGACCTCGTAATCTCGTTTCACATTGTACTAAACGGTCATACCTATACATATATATAAGGGTGTGTTTACGATAATTGATATTAAACATATCCAAGACGATTTTTTAAGAAATAGATTAGAATCGGGTCCCCATCCCCCCCTGTCCCCTTTTCATTATCTATGTGTAATATTATCTTGATTACTGACAATAACAGAAGTACAAAGATAGTCAATGACAGGTTGTACAGTACCATCAGCCCCCATGATGCAACCCTATGTCGATTTGAGAGTCGCCAAACCACGTGTAAGGACAGGTAGATTTTCGAAGAAATCAAAAAAATTTTGAAAATGACTCAGGGGTCGAAGGTCATTCTTAAAGAACGTGAGGGTGGGTTAATGTTGGGGGTTAAGTGTGAAGTCTAAGATTTTTTTGAAGTAAGAGGGTAGGTCGGTCAAGGACACCTCTGTACTCACCACAGCCTGGCAAGTCGGAAGTTCACTAAGATGAATCCCAAGTAGGAGTAGGGCGAAGAGGTAGACGCCGGGTAGCCTCCGGTCGAAGAAGAGGAAGGCAGGTTTGCCGGCCTTCATGTCTTCGAGAGAGCCCCAGTACCCCGGCACCGAATTCTCAGCAGCAATAAACACTGTCCTGGACCGAACTATCCACAGCGAAGCATGTCGCCAGCCGAAGGGCCCCACGGCTTATTCAGTGCGGACGAGGAGAGCACTCGCGCGAGTATTTCTGTATCCTTGCGCCGGCCCGTGCGCTCCCGTGCGCTGCGCTGCGCTGCCTTGGGTCGTCCGCAAAGCGGCGGGCTTCAGCGACCGCGCAACAGTCTCACCGAGTGAGATGGCCGATCGGTCTCCTTCTCGGCTCCGCTGCCAACCCGGAGGAGGATAAGAAGGTGGATACGAAGGAGCCAGCAGCAGCAACGAGTGGACGAACCAGAGAATAAGAGACAGAGGGGTACGCGAGTGGGACCCGGGTGGGTAGAGGAGGAGGATGAAGAGGAGGGTCTGGGGTAGTGGAGGAGGAGGCCCCCAGAGGAAGACGAAGACGAAGAAGAGGAATCAAGGAAGTGGTGGTGGTTGTGCCGTTGCTGCTGCTACTCTTGCTCTTGGTGTTGGAGGAATTGCTCGAGCACACGAGGAGAAAGGAGAGAAAGAGGTGGAGGCGCTTGAAGAACCGCTGCTCGAAGAGGCTGCTCTCTGACTCTGACTCCGAGAGTGCCGATCCTTTCGGCGGAGGAATTCTAGCTGGCGTGGCTCACACTGCCGCCTCCGCCTTCCCTCCGAGTTCATTCAGAGCCCTCCCTGGATGGGACGGTCCACACGTCTCTCGGTACCCGGTCGCGCGATATTTTCTGTCTGTCTGGCTGCACGGAGTCGAAGCACTGTGTTCAGGAGGGTTCCCGGCTCCCTAATAACGCTGCTACAGGGAGCTCGACATGACCTGGTTGCGATTGAGGTGAGTACATTTTTAATTATTGTTTTTTTTTTCAACGCGTTTCTTAAGAAATTTCAACTCCGACCCCCTACGCGGTAACACGTTACAGAGATTGATACTCGCTGGAAGAAAAATATACCGATGTTCATTTTTGGACTTTTTTTTATCTTCTTGTTTATACCTACGATCGTGAGGGATGCTGGGGTAACTTGATCCAAATTGGATGAACTCACTCCAATACTTCCTATTACTTAATTATCTTGGTAGACATCGCTTCAGGCTATTTTGCAGCTTTTTATTTTGTGGTTAGATACTGGTTTTTTGGCATTCTTTTTTTTTCTTTCTTTTTTATTCGTCCCTTTCGAGGATGCCCAAGGATCTGCTCAGTATGTATGGTATACATGTGTGGGCTTATACGCTGCAGTGTATAGCGTGTGATGGACTTACAGGATCGTCTTATTGCTAATTTCGCCCACGCTTATCGCTATAGATATACAGATCCCTTAAATACAGCCCACGTATTATCTTTTAATAATCTTAATATCTCATGAGTGTGTCAATATCAAATCACTCTGCGTGTATAATTCGTAATTATAGAAGTCAAGAAGACAAACCTATTATTCACGTAAACGGAATTGACATTATCTCGTTTAACGTTATTATCATTCTATGTCACTGAAAAATTTTTCTACGATATTTCATATTGATTTACATTTTCCCGATAACTAATGCTCCAATCTTATCCTAAAGAGTTTTTTTTCATTCTTCTCCAGAATTTCACATAGTCTTATCGTATACCCGCCACTCGGCAGATACTAAGTAGATACAATTTGTGCAATACTATTCCTCGGAAGCAAAAGTGAAATTTCCAAAAAAAATTAAAAATTCATAATTAACATGACTTAAAAAAATACTATTCAGCTGGTTTTTTTTCACAGATTGATCGCATCCGTGGTCTGCCTGGCCCTCGTGGTAGTAGAAGGGGTACGTAAAAAAAAATTATCTAACACGTTAATCAGTTCAAGAGTCACTGTCAGAGGAAAAGGACTATGGTCACATACGAGAAATATTTTTCGATGGTATTGTACACGTACTTGTCCCCACACGGGAGACAAACCACCCAGAGTCACATAACACACAAATAGGCAGTCTGCGTTCCGGTTCACAACGTGTACCCGTTTCATTCATTGCTGGTGACGCTCGACCATCCAGGATTCATTCATAGATACAGAAGCTAGGGTAGTTTTTTTTTCCCACCAGATTTACGTTTCGATTTTTTATCATCCTTCACACTGCTTATAAGTTTGGCGAAAATAAAAAGAAAAAGGGGTCATTTTCGAAATCCTAGAAAATGGCAAAAAATTCGATGCTGTCTTTGTCATTAGTTTGTCACTAGGTAGACAGTACCAGTCCGCCCACAAGAACTTAATTTTATTAGCCGTATGCACCAGCCCTCGTAGCCGTTACTCACTACTGGAAATAGTTCACGAGTGCGTATTACTGGAAACGTGCTTATCCGATTGGTCCATTGTTTTCTTATTATTATTTTTCTTCTTCACAGTTCCGCATATCGCGGGGTCATATCTCAGTCTTGTAATCTTGCGTAAGCTTGCGTAAATGCGTAAATAAAAAAATTGGTAATCGACTCTCGACTCTGTGAAACTGTCATACGAAACTAGTATTCGGGTTTCCGTAATCTTGTCATAAAACAGAAAGCAAGAGAAGCGCTTAGACAGACTAAAAAAAATAAAATAGAAATTAGAGTCAATACGGAAGTATCTGATCTCCTTATCAGCGAAATACTTTTTTTTATTTCAACAATTACGATAACGAATACTTCTAACGCTTTCGTTACCGACTTTAATTTGATTTCGCACTAACAAATTGATAAAAAAAAAAGAAGAGTATCATCAATCTATTTAGCGAAGATTTACGCTATTTTTATAATGTTAGAGAGTCGAAACGTTTGAGAGCCACTTTACGCAATAAATAAGCTCGCTTGGTCGGAAACCGTGAGTTAACATGATTCGTGTACGTGTTTGTAGGTGGTACGTAGAAACGAAAAAGAGGAAACGAATAGGAAATAAAAAGACTTTAAGGTAGCCATGGTGATAAAGTCGAAGGTGGAGGAAATCTGTGTAGGCTAAGAAAAGGATAGATTGCGCTGGTGGTAGTAGCAGGTAGTAACAATAACAATAGTAGTAGTAGTACCAATAATAATAATAGGGCAAGCAATAGTAGTAGTAGCAGCAACAGAACGAAGCAGAAGTCAACGCGAAGCATATAAGGAAAAAAATTAAGCAGCGAGATGGTTCAGAATGCTCAGTCTGAGCCGCGAGCTGAGATTGCGTAACCGTGTTTCACGATGGTGACCAAGACCGGCGGCAAAACACGATAAAAGGGACGATTCTTGAACCGTCACGAAAAGATATCTCATATCTGGAATAAGAAAATTGGGTTAGCTCCGTTATATAGAGCCAATGCGTATCTAATACACGACAGCACGTAGCCTCGATTCACCAATGACTCTGTCGCTAATTAAAATTATCGTCAAGCACTGCCGATAAATAAAATTTCACTGGAATTTATAATTCCCATTACATGCTCCCTCGGTAACAGCAGATTTCTGCCTTACCGATCGTTCTCTTTTTTCTTACTTTTCTATGTACTAGATCACTTCGTCGTCCGAGGTCATCATTGTTAATAACAAACTTTTTATTCGGACGATCACTATTTATAGATTAAAAATCGACCTTATCTATCGAATGTATTTTTTATTTTTTGCGTAATGCCTCTCAAGGTCCTTTCGTCGATCCTAGATCAAGATCGGGATCATGTGTGACGATTTCTAGAGCGAGCCGCGTGCCACGAATGATCGAAAGTTCAACTGCAGTTACGCGCTGTATAATCATTGGGATGATTCTCATGTAGGCAGCATAACACTTACATCGTGAGATAGGATCGTGAATGGGAATGACTTAATAGTGGTCTTACAGCTGCGATGATCGTTCCACTTAATGATTACGATCGCAGCATGACGTTTTACGAGTATCCAGTTACCGTTATACATTCGAGACAGTCTATCGGTTGCAAATAATTATGATACGTATTAGAACCACGTGCGAATTTGGAAGGTTTGTTGTCATTATTATTTTATACAAAAGGACGGTACTCGTATACTTCGTTGTTCTTTTCGATCGATGAATGGAAATTTAAAAGGACGTTATCCTATCGCCACCCCCGCACTGAGCTTGTCATTTCGTGTGATAAAGGGTGTCTGTTATCAGCAGTGCACTTCCCGTGGATGCGCCGTTTCTCCATAAGAAAAAAATTGTAAAAATGTTAACGGGAGCAAGACAATCATTTTCTCGGAAGCAGTGTGACGATGAGTCATCGTACCGCCGTAAAATATTTGTTAATGGTGGCAGGGATGCTGGAAGATAAGAGCTGGAGCTGTTTTCCAACGCGACATGAATTCTACTGTATTTATTTTTACTTGGGGGAGTTTACTAAGAATAGTTTTAGGCATTCCTTTTTTTTTTCATTCTGCTTGTCTCTTCTGATTCTTCTTCTTCTTGGGTACTTTGCAGTAGCCGTGATCATTGCGGGGTCAAAGTTCATTCTGTATCTACACGTTTACAGTTCGTGCTGGAGATATTCGAGTCGTGTAATTGTAATTGTATATCTGTCGCTCCGTGTAGGATCAATTATTGGATTAAGTTTTTTTTATCATTGAATCATTGCTAACCATTTTATTTATTGTTTTTTTTAGCAATACAATTTTAGCAATACGAGGTATGGCAGACCAAACCCGGTCGTTCCATTCCATGTAGGTCGTGGAGATATTGCGAAACCTCAAGGATACGACGAAGATGCTGCGTTGGATGAAAACTATTCGGCAGGTCCTGAAGGTTTTATTTTATTTATATTTTCTTTTGTTCATAGATTGATGCTGTATACGGAATTTGTTATTTTTCAAAAAATTAAACTTTGAATTTTAATTGCAGATCATACCGACGAATCGTATAGATGGGATTTAAATTCGAAGTCCAATGGGAATCGCGATGGTTTTATAAACGAGAATGCAGGGCCGAGGGATGGTGATTGGAACCGTTCCGCATATCCTTATGGTGGTCGAGGATCACAAGGATACGATGGTGGTTATGATTCACAAGTAGCTGGTGGTAATCGAGATTCACAGGGATACGATGGTGGTTATGGTTCACAAGCAGCTGGTGGTAGCCGAGATTCACAGGGATACGATGGTGGTTATGGTTCACAAGTAGCTGGTGGTAACCGAGATTCACAAGGATACGATGGTGGTTATGGTTCACAAGTAGCTGGTGGTAATCGAGATTCACAAGGATACGATGGTGGTTATGGTTCACAAGCAGCTGGTGGTAGTAGAGATTCACAGGGATACGATGGTGGTTATGACAGTGGTTCAGAAAATTATCCCAGTAGTTATAGGGCCGTTCCTATTCCTGGCGCAACACCACCTAGAAATTGTACGGGATCGGGATGCTGCGTCCCTAAGTGTTTTGCTGAAAAAGGATCACGAGTAAGTTTAGTATTTTTTGTTTTGCTTTCTTCATCAAAGATGATCATTATTTGAATGAATTATTTTTATTTTAGGGAATACCAGGAACGTTTGGCCCGGAAGGACCTAAAGGACAGAGAGGTTTCCCAGGTGGTGAAGGTCTTCCAGGAGCAGATGGGCAGAAGGGTGCTCCTGGTCTGCAAGGACCTCGAGGACCTAAGGGAGAGCGCGTAGGTTTTTTTATCAATGAAATTAATGTTCATTATGTTCGTAACATTTAAATATTAACTTATATGTTTTCATAATTTAGGGTAGCATCGGTGTGCCAGGATTTCCTGGTATCGATGGGATTCCAGGAGTTCAAGGAGCGCCTGGTAGTGCTGGACGTCCTGGACGGGACGGTTGTAACGGAACGGATGTGAGGGATTAATATAAAATAATATAATTGATTAAACAATAATAATAATTAATAATATCTTTTGTAAAGGGTGAAAGAGGAATTGATGGACGTCCTGGAGAACCAGGTCCCCGAGGCTTCCCGGGTGTTCCTGGTCCAAAAGGTAACAAGGGTCAACCTGCTTTCGCCGGAAATTTCCCAGTTGGTCAAAAAGGAGAACCCGGTATCGATGGAGTGAGAGGTCCTCCAGGACCTGCGGGACCACAAGGAGAATATGGTTTACCTGGACCGAAAGGAGAACGGGGACCGATCGTAAGTATCTGCCTTAAAAGTAGATAATTAACAATTTAATATCAATCAACGTGAACATGTATTTTAGGGACCACCGGGTGTTTCGGGACTTAAAGGTGAAAAAGGTAATATGGGTCTCGGATTTGAAGGAGTGAAAGGTGACAAAGGGCAGAAGGGGGAACAGGGTCCGCCTGGTTCCCCGAGACCACTATTGCCATTGAGTGGATCCGAATCCGAGACGTCAACATGTCCTAATGGTGATATTGGTATGAAGGGAGATAAGGTAGGAACTAGTAACTTTTAAAATAATTAGTATCTTGAAACTTAGTGATAAGTTCTTTTTTTTAATTTTATGTATTTATTAGGGAGATACTGGTCCTTATGGACAAAAGGGTGAACCTGGTCCAATGGGAGATTACGGTGTTCCTGGAGCGCCTGGAGTGAAAGGGGAAAAGGGTTTACCAGGTGTTCCTGGTATTCGAGTGAGCTTTATTAGAAATTTATCCACAAAAGATTAATTTTCTGCCTGAAACATTTTTTTTGGAATTATTATTGTCCATTTTAGGGTAGAGACGGTTTCTCAGGGCCCCCAGGACCTCCTGGGCAAAAAGGTGATCGAGGTTACGATGGATTGGATGGTTTACCTGGGCTTCCTGGAAGGAAGGGAGAACCAGGACGCGATGGACCTATGGGAACTTCAGGATTACGTGGTCCCCCAGGACCACCTGGTGTAAGTTATTTTATATATATTTACATCTACTGAAAATTGCTAATGGAATTCTATTTTGCATTCGATTATGTGCTAAACAGAATAATTACGAAATTATTTACAGGGTGGTAAAGGACGGGCTGGGCCTCCAGGACCTCCGGGACCCCGAGGATTTCCAGGTCCGGTTGGTCCGAGAGGATCGGACGGTTATCCAGGAACTCCTGGTTTAAGAGGACCAATCGGTATCCAGGGCGGGCCAGGCCTACCTGGTACCCCTGGACCGGAAGGATTACCAGGCGAGAAAGGAGATAAGGGAGAAGCTGGTCTCACAGGATTTCCAGGATTGATTGGACCACGAGGTTTTGATGGGCCTCCAGGACCCGCTGGACCTCGAGGTCCTATGGGAGAGAAAGGACGATCGATAATAGTAAATATTATTTAACCATTCGTTGAATTGCCAGTGATTTCAATTTGCGCTAAATATTCGTCTTTTCTCAATAGGGTCCCAAAGGAATGGACGGTACACCAGGATTAGACGGTGAAAAAGGTCAAAAAGGAGAACGAGGTTACGCAGGACTACGAGGATATCCTGGTGATTCTTTGGAAGGAATACCAGGAGCTCCTGGAGTTGCAGGAGCTCCAGGTGAACCTGGTGTACCAGGACGTGATGGAATCCCAGGAAGCCCAGGAAGTCCAGGGGAAAAAGGCGATATCGGTGGCCGTTGTCAGGATTGCTTACCTGGTTATCCAGGACCTAAAGGAGATCGAGGGTACGATGGTATTCCTGGTGTAACAGGTCCTCGAGGACCACCTGGAGAACGCGGATACCCTGGTGAACCTGGTGCAGATGGACTTCCAGGAGTAATTGGACCACCAGGAGCTCCGGTACACTTTCGGATCTAATCTTTTTTAAATATTGATCAATCATGTGCTAACTCATTATTAATTACAGGGTAGAGATGGTAATCCTGGAAGTCCTGGACCTCAAGGAGAATCAGGTGCGCCAGCAGTGGTGTCTTTGAGTAGTTTGAAATTCGAAAAGGGCGATAAGGGCATGCGGGGGGAACCGGGAAGACCAGGGCCTCCGGGACCACAAGGTCCCATTGGAGAAAAGGGTAACATCGGACTGGAAGGATTCCCTGGAATGAAGGGAATGGCGGTAATTAATTGAATTGTCGTGCAGTAATAATTATAACCTCAACGGATAAATTAATATAATACACTTTTAATAAATAAAGGGTGAACGAGGATTCCCAGGACAAGACGGTATTCCTGGTAGACCCGGAATTCCAGGATACAAAGGTGAAAAGGGTACCAGCGTAAAAGGAGAATCTGGTGAACCAGGACTTAAGGGTTCGATTGGTGAAAAGGGTGAGCCTGGGTTATACGGACCCAAGGGTGAACCAGGTAAGCAGCGTAATCACAATATTTTATGTTTCGTAATTAAACAATTGAATACTATGTTATGCAAATTTCAGGTAAATGTCCACCATTGAACATAGAACTTAATTCAAGGGGCGACAGAGGATCTCCTGGTGAGAAGGGAGAACCAGGACCTCCTGGTCGTGATGGGTTCCCAGGTGATAAGGGAGATCAAGGATTCCCGGTAAGTAACAACACCATATATATACGTACGCTATTTTTATCAATATATTATATTCTTTTCAAAGCTAATCTTGCAGCATTTCGTTGTTTCTTCTTTAAAAATTACTCATGGCTTATCGGAAATAATATCGCATGAATGGTTTTAAATATTATGCCAGGGTCCTCCAGGACCAACTGGACCAATAGGAGCTCCGGGACCAGTTGGACCCCGAGGGCTTCCAGGACTACGTGGAGAGAAGGGTGACATTGGTGTCATGGGCTTCCAAGGTGATCCAGGACGCGATGGACCACGAGGTTATCCTGGTGCCGCGGCTCCTAAGGGAGTTAAAGGAGAACCTGGAATTTCGGTAAAGGGAAGTCTAGGTCTAACTGGACCACCGGGCGAGAAAGGAGAGCGTGGTCTTCCAGGACCACCAGGAAAGGACGGTCCACGTGGTTATGCTGGATTAGTAGGCCTGAACGGTGAAAAGGGTGACGCTGGGACTCCAGGACTTAATGGTCTCCCTGGAGCACCTGGAGAAAAGGGTGATACTGGTCCGATTGGTCCAGTTGGACCTCCAGGAGTTGCAGGAATCCCAGGAATGGATGGAAAGAAGGGTACAGTAGAACTCGTTAAAAAAAACTATAGAGTATTGACGAATAAATAATTATTTGATCACACATAAATTTTAGGAGAACCTGGTTTATCCGGAGAACCTGGCAGGACTGGCCTCCCTGGATTCCCAGGCGTTAAAGGGGCTCCCGGTGAACCTGGAATGGATGGGCAAAAGGGTTATCCTGGAAGACGTGGTTTCCCTGGTGCTTCTGGTCGACCGGGAGTCGAAGGTCCACCTGGACTAAAAGGAGATCGCGGTGATAAAGGTTCTCCAGGTTTCCCTGGACTTCCTGGTATGGAAGGAAAGCCTGGATTGCCTGGTCCACAAGGTTTTAAAGGTGATCGCGGATTCAACGGAACTCCTGGTGCACCAGGACCCATTGGTTTCTCAGGAGAGAAGGGAGATATGGGTTTCCCCGGAGCCATGGTAAGTTCGCTTTTTATAATTTATTAGCATTTAATTAAAAAATGTGTAAATGAACTGTTCATGAGCTGGTACAAACTTGTGTAATATTTTTAGGGCAGAAAGGGTGAACCCGGTCTAGTATCTGAAAAGGGTCAGAAGGGTGAAACTGGTACCCCTGGACTTCGTGGACCCCCAGGATTGCCTGGACGAGATGGAATCGATGGTGCAAAAGGTGAACCAGGAATACCAGGAATAGGTAAAGACGGAATTCCAGGACTTAAAGGAGAGCAAGGAATTCCTGGACGCGATGGACTTCCTGGATTGCAAGGACCAAAGGGAGATAAAGGTGTTCAGGGATTATATGGACTCAAAGGAAATACGGTAAATAAATTAATCAGATATTCTTACGTAAAAGTTCTATATTTTTAGAATAACTAACATTAGTTTGTCAAAAATCTTATTGTTCTTTTATCAATTTTTTCATATCAATAGGGCCCTCCTGGTCCTTTCGGCGAACCCGGCCCTCCTGGACTTGATGGACTTGCTGGAGAAGTTGGTGATATTGGTCCCGAAGGACCTCCTGGATTCCCTGGACCCGACGGTGATATGGGACCACCTGGACGAGATGGTCTGGATGGTGCTAAAGGAGATCGTGGTCTAATAGGTATTGAGGAAACAATAATATTACATTATTATTAAATAATAAATTATGAATTTTCTTTACGAATGCCCTTCATTATTTCTAGGACCTGTTGGATTCCCTGGTATGATGGGATCAATGGGAGAGAAAGGAGACCGTGGTCCCCCTGGATTGACTGTAGATATCAAGGGTCAAAAGGGTGAACCAGGTATTCCTGGTCGTCATGGATTGCCTGGATACAAGGGAGAACAAGGTTTCGAAGGTCCTCCCGGATTTGATGGCGAGAAGGGTGATAGAGGACTACCAGGACCTGCTGGACTTCCGGGTGCCATTGGTTTCCCAGGCGAGAAGGGTAAGTTCTCTTCTAATGATGTTTCGCTGAGGTTAAAAACTATATCTAGTATACATTGCAATTATCCTGGCTGCTTCAGGCGATATGGGACTACCTGGTCCTAGTGGACTTCCGGGCTTAACGATAAAGGGAGAGAAAGGATTACCAGGCCTACTAGGAAAGCATGGTCGCGAAGGAGCGCCTGGATTACCAGGAGAAAAGGGTGAGCCTGGATTGGAAGGACTTCCTGGGCAAAAAGGGGAACCAGGACTGTACGGACCCATTGGACCTCAAGGCGAGAAAGGTGACACAGGTCCTGCTGGACAGCCAGGATTTCCTGGAAGTAACGGTCAACCAGGACCACAAGGACTTCAAGGACCAGATGGAGAACGTGGTCCCAAAGGAGACCAAGGTTTACCAGGACTTTTCGGAGCTCCTGGACAGAAGGGAGAACCTGGCTTACCTGGTAAAAATTATTTCACTGTAAACAAAAACCATCGTACCCTCGGTATTTACTTTAATTATTACTAATTAAAAATTTGTTAATCTTTTTCCTCAGGACCACGAGGATTAGACGGAATACCCGGTGAAAAAGGAGATCGTGGTAATGATGGACAGCCTGGATATCCTGGAGTTCAAGGAGAAAAGGGAGACCGAGGCTATCCTGGTGGTATAGGTCTGACCGGAGCTCCTGGATACGTTGGCGAGAAAGGAGATAAGGGTGACGATTGCTTGCAGCCACCAGCAGGTCCAAAAGGAGAACGCGGTTATCCTGGTAAACATTCCTGGTATCTCATAATCATTCCATCACACATGAAAATTAATACTAGAATCTAGATATTCAGAAAATCGCCGAGTAAACATCCAAATCCCAATTGGACTCAATTGTTAACGAACATTTATTTTCCGCAGGTCCTACAGGACCACCAGGTCCCCCTGGCGAGAGAGGACCTCAGGGTCCCGAAGGCTTCCCTGGAATAAACGGAGTTAAGGGCGCACAAGGCCCAATTGGTGTACCAGGTCCTGCAGGATTTAGAGGTCCGCCTGGTCCCGTCGGACCACCAGGTTTCATAGGTATTCAAGGACCAACTGGAAGCCCAGGACCTAAAGGAGAACAAGGACTTCCATGTGAGACCGTTCCCGATTATCTAACAGGAATCCTCCTGGTTAGACATAGTCAGAGTCAAAGTGTTCCCACTTGCGAACCGGGACATATCAAACTCTGGGAAGGATACAGTCTTCTTCACACAGATGGCGACGAAAGAGCACATTCCCAAGATCTGGGTAATTATTCGTTAATTCAAATATTTAAAAACAATCAACAGTCGGTACATGCTTGAATAAATATTTCTTAGAACTTCTTCATTAATTCACAGTACGGAAAATCAGTAAAAATCTCTATATCTTTTTTATTCATTATTATCCAACAGCGTAAACAGTTCTTTATACATTCAATTGAGAAAATCTTTGCTATGCGTATCTTACATATTTAAATTTGCCATATGGCTCAAAACCCAAGGCAGCGACTGGTCGGACAGTGTTGCGAGGACAGCATCGCGCAATCGTATTTTTTTTTCAAATCTCTCTCCCACCATTTCTTTTAATTCGAGCCGTCCAATAAATTTTCTGAAAACAGGTTATGCCGGCTCCTGCGTAAGAAAGTTCTCGACGATGCCCTTCCTGTTTTGCGACGTCAACAACGTATGCCATTATGCGAGTCGCAACGACCGTTCCTATTGGCTCTCTACCAACAGTCCTATTCCGATGATGCCTGTTGAAGAAACCGCCATCGAGGAATACATATCCAGGTAGAGTAAACAAAATATCTGTTGAAAACAATTTATCCAACATCTTTCAGATTCATATGTCACAATGCAAATCGTATACAACATATTTGATTTACCGTCCAGCAATTTTTCACTACTTCTAAAGCAATTACCTAATGATACGATCGTAATGATCGGGCGAATATTATGAACAGGTTTTTCTCTAATTAATTATGTTTTTTTTTACAAAATTAGTTTCACTATGAATTCATATCAAGGAATCGTCTCAGGATGCTGCTTTGCATAACTATATATGTCAAGCTATGTGTTTAGTCAAAATTTACTTTTTTTATTATGGACTAGTTAATTTAGTAGGAAATCAATATATATTTTTGAATTAAAAAAATCTTTTTTCAAGGTGCGTCGTTTGCGAGGTACCAGCTAACGTTTTGGCAGTGCACAGTCAGTCGTTGAATATTCCAGAATGTCCAAACGGATGGACGGGTCTGTGGATCGGATACAGTTTTGTCATGGTACGTAAATTGAGATGACATGTAATCAATTAGACTGAAAATAATATTAAAATAAATATTGGCTAATTATTTTCCATATCGTTTATTTAGCACACCGGTGCCGGTGCTCAGGGCGGTGGTCAATCACTATCTAGTCCTGGATCCTGTCTCGAGGACTTCCGGGCAACACCGTTCATCGAGTGCAACGGTGCCAAAGGTCACTGTCATTACTATACAAACGAGTATAGTTTCTGGATGGCCAGCATAGACGACAACCAGCAATTCAGAAGACCTGAAAAGCAAACTCTCAAAGCTGGCAATTTAAGGTCCCGAATAAGTCGTTGCCAAGTCTGTATAAAACACACGTAAAAGAAATTCATAATCAGTTTCATACGAAATTGGTAATAATCTATTGAAAGTTAAAGTCTACGAAGGGCAAAGAAAAAAGATGAAAAGATATTGCGTAAGCCTCTGCAAAACGAGTGTATAATGATTGCCATTTTGTTTTTCATGCTAAAAGAGAGAGAGAGAGGGGGGAGGGGGGAAGAGAGAGAGAGAGAGACAAAAATAGGGAAAGAAAGGGAAAAAAGAGGAAAAAGAAAGAACAAGAAATTTATTCTTCCCACTCTTTCTCTATCGCTTGTTCTGTTCTTTCTTTTTTTTTCTCTTTAATTTCTCTCCTCTGCCATCCTTATAGTCTCTGACCACTTGGATCAGCTCTCTTTTTTCTCGTCATCCTGTTCGCGATAACTACTTCGTATGCCCAGTGTACTACCTAGCATGTAAAATAATATATAATTTATATTCGTAAATCCGTAATGGACGACTAAGTTTATTATTCGTACTACCATGAAACACTGCCCATATCCAATATGGCAAACTCACATATTGTATATTAATATAATACTTTCTTAGCCTCGTAATCGTGTGACGCCAAATATTTAAGTACATACATAGGTATTTTGCTACGTAGACAATAAATCTATATTTTGAAAATTCACTTGCGATTTTTACGTTCGACTTACGGATTGACTCGCACACCCATCTACATATATAATAACCAGTGTATCGATAAGACACTGAATTCCTCCCACATTGATTATCACTCCAGTACTTTTCTCCTTCTCAATATTAATTTAGCGCGAGTCAGTGCGGCTGCTAACTATTTGCGATCTGGAATGCAAATTAATCGAACGAACGTAAACAGCAGATCGTTATTATTTCTGTGACGCGTACTCGACGACGTGACGAGTATACGTGTTATCACGAATGGTATATACCACCAGTGGTATGTTTCACCATGAATAAATGTCATGGGAAACCAACCTTTTTATTTAATACAAAGTTAAAGCAGTCACTTTCGAAGGTAGGTGAGTTTACTGAGTAGCGCATATTATTTATTTAACATAATATTATAGTTCGAGACTGCCGATGCGATGTCTTGCTTATTAGTTTTCTTAATATAATTTTCGGATCGAAGCTTGAAGATTTTGTTTAAATAAGATACCGATTTCGTATATATTGCAAATACGACGAGTTGACCTTTGTCGAAATCTAAGAAAACCACCTCGACTCCTTTTCGTGATATTCACGTGCCACCAGAAACCCGTTCCCGTGCGATACTGGAATTTCTAGTAAGATCTTTTAAATATCAGTAGAACCGTCTTACCTGTGCCTTCTTCTTTTATAGGATTTTAAGTCCATTGGCTGTTCTCACAATTTGCTCTGAAATAGGGTTAATTAACTGATACAGTCTTGTGGTCAGTATCCTCTGTTCCACTGTGATGATATCATGATACGAATGCATGTGGCTATGGCCAATGGCAGCTCCGCGCATTTGAACAGTGACGTCACTGAACCCTCAACTCCGATTGGCTGACTGCACGTGTTGCGTAGTCACGGTGCAACGTCAGTTACACTTTGAGGGGTCAACCGCTTACGAAACGAAACGTTAATAAGTCCCCTCGAAGTGAAACTGATGTCCCTTCGAACGTGACGTCATTAGAACCTGCGCGAACTTGACCAAAATACGATCGCTAGTGGCTGCACATTGTCTATTTGTATTTTGCTGCGATCGACTTCCGAATCACAGACGGACGGAGAGTCATGCGCTTCTTTCCGTTAGGTATTTCGTGGCAGAATGGAATCGCCAAATTAAATTGAATGGGACAACTTTATTTGCAGGACAATCTGAAAGTCGACGTTTGTTTCATTGTTGTTTGTATTACGTCGTAATCGATATTATCACGATATTGGTAAGATTTCGTGACGGTAGAAAAATAGCGTAATTAAAATGTTATTTACGATAACTCCTCGTTATATCCGTGTTGTAAATACTCTTACGTTGTGCTGTTTACCGATCGTGTTACGATTATGCTTGTCCCTGATAATTTGCCAATCATCGATCTTAACTTTGTCCTACGAAAGTGTCGAGCCTCCAAAAGTTCGACAGTCCCGCTTTGAAAACTTGAAAAACAACATTCCGCAAGGCAGAGAACATTTGGGTGCGAAAAGTGATTCGACTATTAAACGTGGAAGGATTATACGAAGCGGTGGGGATAATAAAAAAAGCAGCAACTGGCTGCGCGAGTTAGAATTAATTAAGTTAGCATGAATCGTTGGCATGATACTTAATGCCCTGGGGCGGATCGGATCATCTACGTAGCAAAATCGAAATCCATAATGTTTAATTACAAACGGAGGTGTGGAACCTGCCGACCAATCGGAATCTTCTTCCAGAATCGTCAGAGGATTTCAACTGTTTCCACATCCCGTTTTGGTTCAGTGATCGGGAAACAAGCAAACCTTCGTTATACTGGTACCTATCGGGCGCTAGAAAGTGCACAAGTGTTCGTAGGGTTTAGAAAATTTGGTTTTGTATTTTGAAAATTTATATATTTTTTTTCAATATGTCTTCGAAAAATTACACGCGCACACGCTGGGACGTTCAGGCGTCGGATATCGCAAGAAAAACTCACAATCCCATCAGATCGATCGTGGAGAATATCGTTATCGAACCAAATCCCAATAAGAATATGATAGCTCTGTCTATTGGTGAGTCTTGAAATAATTTTTATGAACGCCCTCTTGAATATGGGGAACAGAAATTTTGGAATATGGACATTTTTTATCGTTTTTGTGCTACTGACCACCTGAATCGTTTGAGGACATTTGGACGTAGAGACCAAGTGACTTTAATGCTTAGCAACCCCGTTGTAGTTGTATATATACTTACAGCGTTCTGTACTTTTCCATATTAAGGTGATCCCACAACGTTTGGAAATTTAAAAACCGCTAAGGAAGTAATCGACGCTGTACAGGAGAGCGTCGCGTCGCAATTATACAACGGTTACGCTCCTAGTACAGGTATATTAATTAATTTATATCAATTCATTATTTTGCAAAGTATGAATCTCCTTAATCAATACGTAACAAGGCTTCACCCTATACCATATTGCAATTTACACGTGACATCGTGCGGCGTCAAAGTAAAAATAATTCGACTTCAATTTGATAGCTTATTGTCGGAAATAAAAAAAAACGAGATTAAAATATAATTTTTTATATACAACTTTTATCAAAGGGTATCAAAAAGCAAGAGAGGCGGTAGCTGAGTACAGTTCGAACGAGTTTGTCAAAGTCGATCCAAACGTAAGTACTGAGAAGAAATCATATTAATCTGAAGTAAAAGAAAAAAATAGAAAAGAGTGATGAAAATTCTATATTAATAAAAAAAATTTTTATACTTTTTCTTCGGTAACAAACATTATTTTCAGGATGTCATACTCTGCAGCGGATGTTCCTGCGCTTTGGATTTATGTATCACTGCGCTGGCACGGCCAGGACAAAATATTTTGATACCGAGACCTGGTTTTTCGATTTATCGTACCTTGGCAGAAGGTCTGGATATTACAGTGAGGTCCTATAACCTTCGTGTAAGTAGTATATATATATATATATATATACACACACAGTAGTATACAATATAGAATTCTGACAAGTATAGAGAAGCAGTGCTAAAGTGAGCGACAGAAAGGAATATCAACCCTTGGCCATATATAATAAAGATTAATCGAGATTAACATCGATTCCCTTTGTAGCCAGATTCAGGTTGGAAAATCGATTTGGACGACTTGGAATCAAAAATTGATGAAACGACAGCTGCAATCGTTATAAACAATCCATCAAATCCATGTGGATCGGTATTCGCTCGCGATCATTTATTGGACATTTTGGATATAGCAGCTCGATATTACGTTCCGATTATAGCCGACGAAATATACGAACACATGGTATATATGAAAAAAATATAGTTGAAATTTTTATTTTACATTCTACGAAAAATATTCAAGGACATTTATAAGATTTTTTTTTTATCATCAGGTATTTCCGGGTCGGACATTTTGGTCGTTAGCTTCTTTGTCCAAGGAAGTTCCTATACTTTCCTGCAGTGGACTCACCAAGAGGTTCGTAAATTTCGTGATAAGGACTTTACGTGAATTCTAAATCACGACAACTGGTACACTGAATTTCGATAACGTGAAGTGAGGTTTATTGTCGTATGAATTTACAAAAAATTATATGCTTCGAAATTTTACAGATTTCTGGTACCAGGCTGGAGAATGGGTTGGATTATAATTCACGATAGGCAAAATATTCTCGATAGGGAGGTAAATGTTATTTTTATATTGTTCGTACACGAAAATCAAATAATGCATATATAATTGAATCGTATACTCAGAGATAGCGAACGTGGGGAATAAAACGATTGGAGAAGTCTTGTCTTGAAAAAAAGCAGAGGAAAAAATATAGGCGTAAGAGAAAATGAGAAAAAAGGGGAACACGTCTCTCGCGGCGAGAACAGAGATTTGATTAAATTTCGTTCGTTAAACTTTGCTCGGTTATTAAACTCTCCCGACTCGTTGTTTCGCGTATTCAGGACTTTGCGGTGTGAAATTGAATTTAAAAGAAAGACGATCGCATGTACCAGATTGAAAAAAATAATTTCACGATAAAGGGAAAAAATGACTTTCTAGGTTTTCTTATTTTTAAAATTCGAAAATTATACTGTATACAGGTTCGCAAAGGACTGCTGTCTTTGAGTCAACGTATAATCGGTAGCAATACTATCGTACAGGGTGCTTTGCCAGCGATATTGAGTAAAACGCCACAGAAATTCTATGATGACGTAATACAGACACTATACGTAAGTACCCCTTAATCCATCACGAATTTCTTATCAATTTCAATAAAATTTATAAATAAAATTTTCCTTTTTTCAGAAACAATCAAAACTTGCTTATAAGCATATCATTGAGATACCAGGCTTAAAGCCTATAATGCCAGACGGCGCCATGTATATGATGGTAAGAAAAAAAAAGGACGGTCTGTACGCAAAAAGAACGAAGTACAAAACGATCGATAATTTTGTTTTAAGTGTTTTTCAATTTTGGTTTGGGGGGAAATTTTATTTTTTTATAGGTGTACATAGATCTTGGCTGCTTTCCTGAATTTAAAACCGAGCTTGAATTTGTGCAATGCTTGCTCATGGAGGAGTCTGTATTTTGTTTACCAGGCCAGGTTGGTTTCTGGTTAATTAATGAGGTTAAAATATTTTTTTATATGGTATTAAGTAATTAAAAAAATTTTTCAGTGCTTCGATTATCCCTCTTATATGAGAATGGTCATTACTGTGCCGGAAGATATGCTGCAGGAAGCCTGCTTGAGGATCAATGATTTCTGCGAGAGACATCATTGCAAGACGTCCCTTGAGATCATTAGGAATTCTCTTCAGCGCGTGGAAATACCTTACTGATTCATTTTTTATAATTGTTCATTTAATTAGTTGTTAGTTTATTCATGTACATACATACGACGATGCTTCCACCAAAAATATTAATTAATTCTTTTTTAATCACATACCAAGAGTTTATCCTTTTTCATGGATTCTGCGAGTGTGTTAGCCCATTTTTGAAAAATCTATACTAAAACAAGGGGATAACTTGTATTCGCGATAACTGTACATTCTGATAGGGCCTAAAGAAAGTATTGTAAATGTAAAAGAAAGAAGTGGAAAACAAAAAATACGACGATAACCTTCGGCATGTCTCGTTTTTCGAAAATTTCGGTTTTATTGTCAAAATTTTATAAGTGGTAAGACCTGCAGTAGAACGTAAATCTTCTTTATCTCGGTGAGGTAAAAACAGTCGAGGTGAAGGAAACGAAAGTTCTACTGTTTTAAAATCTGTTGAGCTATAAGCGATGCAAGTTGAAATAATATTTAAAAAAAATGAATTTTCAAAAACTATGTGCTACATTCACGAAGACCTTCTCGAGTCATTTCACGTTCATTCACATTCGATACGCGTGCCGGGTTCTTTTGAAACTCATGTGGCGTCTGCCACGGTACAGGTACGGAAAAAAGGAAATTCAAAATCAACGATAGAAACTATAAAATTTTAGAAACACAAAAAATTATCTATTCTCATTCAACGGTTATGATTTCGTAATAATTTCTTATAGGCGTAACTCTCAAAAATTGTTAACATCAAATTTTTTTTATTTTAGTATTAACGCTATTGTTTCACGAAACGGTAACAAGCTCTAGAACGAAACGTTCATTGGAGACTTTTTTTTTTCAAACAGGTCGAGTACCTTGTACCTCTTGTCCTAGTAATTTCAGTAGCTGTCACAAAAACGCAGTGACAGCCTTAAAATTCATTAAATCCGTGTCGCACACATATAACAGTTATGGGATCAATAGCGTTAAACGAATAGCCATTAAAAACGATTTAGAGCCAGTAAAATAACGGGTGCAAAATCAAATTGAAATTTCTCTAGTATAACCCCTAGTATTTTTTTTTTTCAATTATCAACCTAAGAAATTACATTTCAAATTCACTCGCCGGATCTCCCTTAAATGATTTCTCGAGTAGAAGCCTAATTTCGAGATTACATATAATTGCGTTCCTAGGTAGTTCTCAGAATAATCTTAGTCGCCCTAATTGACCGAAAAGTTTCAAACTCATTTCGAAAATCACGTAAAATTCCTCAACCCGAGTTCACACGAGTTCATCCACTGAACCCTACTGCATATTTATTACCTTTAAATAATTCTTTATTCTTACCGAGTCCACGGACTTTTTCTCAAGACTGTACACACTCGTTTGTACATTGTTAACTGAAAACTTTCTATAGAGCACCTACGGCTCATTATGGCATACCTATGTACATTATAATCCATGAAGCAACGATACAGTCAGCCAACCTAACGTCGCGCGAACGAAACACGTTCGACTCCCTCGATTACAATTCTCAATTATCCGAAGATTACGGTCACGTGTTCCGGCCTGGTTAAAACTAAGATTAATTTTAGAGTAGACTGTACACGTAACCCTTATAGACGTTCTCGACCCGGTAGAACATTAGAGGCTAAATTCACGGCAAGAATTGTGCGATTTAACTTAAAAAAAATGTTAACTCAAAAAGAAGAGGGAAAAGAGATTTAATTTAATTCCAAAAAAAAGATCGGTATTCTAACAGCAGTTGGTACGGTCAGAAAAATTAGAAGAAATTTTGTAACATTAAAAACCAAAGTGTCAGTTACCCTAAAGATTTTGTGTACTCATGACGATCACCATTCTGCCGAAGGATGCTGGAGAGTTTCCGGGGTGGCGCAGATAGGTACTTTTTTTTTCAAGCAGACTTTCCTCCCTCTAAAGACGTGAATAATAGAGTGGCGTTGGTGCACCCCTATAAGTGAGGGACGTGGTACCATGGAGCTGAGGGGTCGAGGGGGAGGAAAGGGAGGGGGGTGCAAACGTATTTGACGAAGGGTAGCAGAGAACAACGAGAGCAGGCAGCCAAGCAAGAGCCAAAGAAGAATGTACACGTTCATCTTGTAGGTACCAACCACTCGTAAAAGAATGAACAACCCCCTGTTCGCACGTGCTTTATTCGAAAACAATTGTAGACTGAAAAAAATTCCAAAGAATCTTTCTTTGGATTTTTAAAGATATTCAGACATTTACGTATAGACGGAGTGCATTAAGAAATTGTCCAAGCGAACAAATTAATTGCTTACCGTAAGCTGGGTATAATGATAGTAATTCGTACGGGATATCATTGTAATGCATTTACGTAGAAATATTAAGAAATTATCAGTAGGTCGAATTTTAGCTGTTCGGTTAAGGAATAACTACGCCACTCACAGGCTTGCCGGATTTCACTTTTAATGCAAAAATCAAAGCTTAAGCTCGGGATGTTCAGGGAGCTTCTATTAATATCGTCGTCGGATCGCCAGGAGTACACTATGTGAACGTTATGCTGTCGCCGAACTGCACGCAGGGTGTCGTGTCGATGATACTTAATGGAATAGGCTTCAGGTGATATTGATCATCGAATGACACCTGAATTGGATTTCGATCCAGGTCGATACAGATATTTTTATCATGGGAAATCGATCTGAGTTTTGGACATTGCTATTGAATTTTATAACATTCGAAAATATTTTTTAACTGTGCTTCGAATATTGTTTTTGTATCAATATCAATACGGAATGGCAGATTGAGAAAGATTTTGAAAAAAAAATTGGGTTGACACATCTCAACCCTGCGAATCCAGGTAGCGAACCTAAACCCCATATATATGGATGTATGCATATATATGTATATATTTAGCAGGGTAGTTAAGAGAACTTTTTCCTATTATATATAAATAGCGATTGGTAGTTGTGAGGATTCTTAAAGCTTTATGAGGACAATCCTGATAACATTTTGATAAGTGACATTTACTGCGAGGGCCGTAAAGCGATTCCTGATTCTCATGGATTTACAATTAGAATTAGCTAGGCATGGTTAGATTAGGTTAGGGCTCCTAGAATTCTAGATGCAAAAAGATTCAGTTTTACTTCTAGACAAGTAAGAAAATATTGAGACCAATTTTTAGGGCACTTTAAAACATATATATTTCCTGTCTGCGTCACTCTAAACAAATTTCGCTTGAAAATTCCTCCAATGCAAATATGAACTAAGCAAAGCAACTGCTGCTTTTGTTTGAGTGAAATATTATTTGTGATTTACATGCAGTGTAGTCGAATGAACTCATTCGGATGATGTTTATTGTAACTATTCGATGAAATTGAAATAATATTGAAAATTTCGTTGAATCAACTTTATCGTATTTTATAAAAATAATATTCACTGATAAAATGCTTTGAACTGTGTATGAACGATTCGTTTTACCAAATTTTTGTTTTTTGCTTAACTATCAAATAGAGATATCTAACCGTCCGAGTTGTCTGATTGTCGATACATCATATATATACATATATATATGTATGTACGGCCAAATACAGATTTGACGTTAAACTGAAAAACGTATTACTTTATCTCAAAATTGTCCACTTTTGGATTCTCTATGTTTTTTTTCAAAGTTTGGTATGTCACAGTGGATTCGCCGTGTTATGCTTATCATGAATTTGATAGCGATTTTTAGCATATAATTATCTCCGTATACATACATGGGCCTTTAGACACTCTTTTGCTGTCAGCTTTGTGCGAATAGTTTTGTCTTATCTGAGTAGCATGTGTACAATATTACGCCATACGTCGTACGTTAATGAAGATAGCTCACGTGTAAGGCCCGGCATCGAAATATTTATCTCTAAAGTCAAAGTTCGGGTCGGAATGACCGAGGGTTAAAATTTGGCAGATTGACTATGTGCGTCTTTATCATAGACACGTAAAGGGCTATGGGTCTGTCTCACTTGCACTGCTGGATGGTATACAGAACTTGCAAAATCTAAAGGCCAAGGTAGTTCCGATGTGTATGTCTCTCTGTCTTATTCCTGCAAATTTCCTTTGATCTATCTCATTCGCACTTACGAGCAGTATAGGAAAACCCAAAAATCAAATGATAAGATCCTTTTCGGTGCCACTGAGGTTAACGCTATATATATTATACACAGAAAAGTATCTAGTTACCTAATCATCACTTCCTAATAAATATCACGTGCATAAGCGCCAACCAAAACTTTACTGTAAAAATTGTGCTAACCAAGCACAACAGACTCGCAATAATAAAGATACAAGAAAATTCGTATTAATCCAGGAATCCCGTCGACAATCTCGAAATCCCATAAGTCACAATCTATCCGTAAGAAGAATTAAGCGAGTGAATACAAACATATTCTAATCCGCCAGAAAACAATACATCGATTCACCCCCTAATCCCGCAATCTATCAAACTAATACACTCAGCACGGTAGCACTCTATGGGTTACCCAAAAGCTTGATAAAATTGTTCACACCTTCCAAGAGACCTTCAGTGAGATTTCCTAATTCAAAAAGCAATGAATCTCACAAGACACGCATTCACGTCTCCGCGAGTTGAAAGCAAAGAAGCAGAGATAAAAAAGAAAAGAGAACGTTCCTCTGGGTCAACTGATTAGCATGTGGCAGTGAGGCGGCCGGTTTCCCACAAGATCCAGGCAAAGCTTCCTCTAAGAAGTAGGAGGGTAACGGGAGAGGGCGGTAGTGGGACCCAGGGTGTGCCAGGGTGCTCGAAGCTGCCAGGAGAGTGCATCTCTTTGGCCTTACGTACCACAGCACGTTCACCCGTTATAAGAGACAGGGTGTTAGGTAGGGTGCTGTTGCCGCCGTCGCCGTCGCTGCTGCTGCTGCCGATGCCGTCGCTGCTGCTCCCATTGCCCATTGGCACTGCTGTCCCTAGTATTGGTGTGTGACATTCGGCCGGTAGAGGGGAGCGCGACTGCGCCGGAGGGATAAGAACCGTAGGGAGTTGGCACGCCGGATGGAACGGCTAGTGAGTTTTATCCAACGATCCGGGAGGCTCGTTTAGGTAGTGGTCCGCGCCCCACAGCCGTGACTGCCAAAGAACTACGGGCTGCTGGCTACTGACTGCCAGCTCTCATCTGCTTTACTCTCGGTTAGCCCTACAGGAGAGCAGAGTCCGTATCGACCTGTTAAAACCGCGTCGTGATAACCACGCGGTGACAAAGGAAAAAAAGGCATATAAATATACCATCTCTTTGTGTGACAGTGAAATACATTCGGATAAGAGAACCGGGCCTAGGCAAGGTACGTTTTTGAGGTGAATTCTGATTAGTTTCTTTTATTATGCAAAATAGAATACTTCATTTTGACAGTGCCTGTTTCATTTGGGTTATATGGCGCGCTAGCGGACTACGGGCTAACCACCCGGTACTCATTGAATTTGCTGTTGTCTCGGCGTGCGCATTTGTCACGACGGTATTTTTGTGGTTTCTTTCTTTATTTATTCTTTTTAGTCTTCAGTTATCTTTTCGTTTTTCTGTGTATGCTATCGTTTCTGGGTGGCGTAAGTCGTTTATCGAGGGTGTAATAGGGGTTACCTGCTTGATTTTACCTGGCCAATGGCGCTGCCCCTGCCGCCTCCTTAGGTTCTCTCCTACACCCCAAACAGGTTATTGATTTTGCTCAAGGAAGAGGATGCGAGTACGCCCTTAGGGTTTATGCTCGTTATACGACAAATTGTTGGATTATGTTTGGCTTTTATGATTTTTCAGTCTTTTCTCTTTTTTTTAACGTTTACTTCTTTTATTTCATTTACGTACACCGCGCTCTTCGTTGTGCCATTACCGCGTGTGCGCTTCGTGTAATTACTTATACCGTACGTCGTCTACGTACATATTATCGTATGTAGCTATGGATTTTATGGATTCGTGGGTCACGGGTACTCAACGGGCTCTCGTCGGAAGACACGACGGATTTACATGACATTCTGGCTCGCGTGCATTTTGCTGAAGTATTGGCAAGCTGTTGCGGCAGTTTGATGGCGATACACCGCGAGGTCCTTAAACCTTTCTAGCTCGACGAGAATATCCCGCGTCTCGGTGTAACAGTATTTTTTTCTATGAGAAATTTAATAAAAATATAAAAAAAATATAACCTGAAACTAGTTAAATTAAAAATTGACATTTGATGTACGAGAGTAACTACGCCTTATTATGTCGAATACACGGCTAACGGGGGTGAGGGTGGAGGATGGAATAATAATTTTTTATATTTATTTATCTCGTGGGGTTTTTAAAAATATTTTGTTTAATTCATGTAGGTACGATACAAATTCTGGTATTTATAGCACACGTGACCAGACACAACAAACGTTACGCAATAATGGTAACCTTTTTTTTAATGGACGCATACCTGGGTGTATCTTAACGTAGAATAAGACCGGAGCAGATCAGACTATAGGAGTTCATGTTTTCTGGATGGTTCTTACCACTCGCGAAGTCTACGTTTCGACGGAGGGTCGCGTTCTTTTATAACTCGGGGGGAAACGGCTTCTGATAGTGTCGTACATGTGTGAAGCAGCCGGCAAATGGAATTCGTCGAAAACGAAAACGCCCTGTCCTTTGAAAATGTTTTTTCAGAGAGATATTTTCCAGTGCTATATAAACTTCACCATTGCCATGAATGAGCTATTACGAAGGGACTATATTATGTATTAAAAAAAGTTAATTTTTGAGTTCCACACGTTTTTGAGTGAATGAAGGATAAGGCCAATAAAATTTTGAATAATTTTTTAATGTTATCGATTTCACAATAAGTATTACAAGTTTCGGGTACATCACGTTGGCAATTGATGCATTGAGGAAATTTCTATTAGTCTGTCTGGACGTTGATTCACCCTGTTATGTATTTTTAGGGCTTTTATTGTATTAATGACAATCGATTCTGTCTTATTGACTATATAAGGGTTTCTAATGTCTGGAAGACTTCCGAACATCCAAGCATTAAGAAGCACTTTGACTTCTAGTCCAAAATAACCGAGTACGGGTCAGAGTTCACGCTGGCTGCAGATCGATAATAAAATGTCACAGTGAGGCCAGGTGCAATTATAATTAACGCGTATTGACTGGAACGCCGTTATACCGGGTGTCCCTATTCGTCATGGTTAGTTGGCAATTGTATATGGTATGTCCAAAGGAAGAACAAACGCAAAATGGATTTTCGTTCTATTTTGTTTCTCTATTCCTCCAGCAAAATTAACGTTCGAAATCCATGCGCGGCAAAATTAACTTTTGAATACTCCGAATAGCGAGTCTGATAAAATAATGAAAATTAATGGAAATATCGATGAAACGTACGGAATGCTGATTTATCATTAAAATCCGTGGGATAAAAAGGCCAAGTTTTTTCTTTTTTTACAAATTTTATAAAAATCGCACGTTAATTATTCCATGGCTCGAAATTGCAATTTAATAATTTTTCAAAAATATTCTTGAACTCGCATCTCAAGGGACTATGACTAATCGTTAAACGGCCATAGAAATACAATAGCCACATGTCCCTTGATTAGGATGCGTTTCTGGCGGCCAATAACGACTCGGGGGATGGAAATCCCCTTGGGTAACTATAACAATGGAAATAGGGTGTCTGTAACAATGGCGCGAGTAGCACGTAGAAAATGAAAGAAATAAATAGGGAAAGGCAGTGGTAAAAATTTTATAAATTCGTCACCACCGACTGCAATTGCAATTGAATACGTGCAGCGTTATTATGAGAATGAAATAAATGAGAAATTCCAAGCGTGAAACCATTAATGAAAATTTGACTTGAGGATATTTCTTTCCAGATCCGTAAAAGGTCATTAAGTCATTCACCAGTGAATTCATAATAGAGACTCATCGAGGACGAGGTAGTCGATGAAATTCTTTTGACAACATCAAATACGATTTTCCAATATAATTCCTTAAATTTAGTCGTCGTGTACCGTACAAGTACTGTATATAGGTATTTTACGTTGGCAATGGCATCTGGCGTTGATAGGCCACAAGGGTTAACGGCTCTTGACAACCTGAAAGCCCCTATGGCACTCATTGGCGCTTCATGTAAAAAGTTCGTTATCCATTGAAACTTCGAAGGGAGAAAATGACAGGATTAAAATCAGTTTTAGAAATTATTTCAGGAGACTGATAAATCTCATATTCGCAAACAGCTACCCATTTTCATGCCTCATGTATAACCTAATTCTGTCGATATTCCATCCAGCGGTGTCAAAATGTCATCGATTTCGGATAACCGATTATTGCCAGATGATCTACTCTAGAAATCTTGGAAACCAATAATCCGGTGGTTCGCCCGAGCGATGCATAGACAATGAAATTTAATCGAAAAAAATATAATTTTCCGATCGCATATCCACGTTTAATAATTCTCCAATTCATTGTTCCACCTCCCATCAGAGTCAACAGGATAAAGCCGTCTGTCGTTTACGTTGACAGTATCAACATCCGATTTAAGAATCCCTGGCAATCACGTGGAAATCCCCAGAAACCCATAAGGCTAAAGCAAGAAAGTTAAACCGGGGAGAAAAATAACACGATGAAGCAACGTCCACCTTACTAACCGTCCAAAGAACATCGGCTCACCGAAGACAGAGCAATATCCATGTCTGAGGAGACCGGAGCAAAGGCGCCGTAAATATCAATAAAAAATTTGTCCTCAAGCAAAGGAGACATTAGCGATCCACGGGGTTGGTTTTGAGACGGTAAACGGTGGTTAAGTCGGCAGCGATAGTAGTGGAGGGTGGTTTTGGGCGCATGCAACCCCTATCGATTGACAACCCTCTAGCAGCACGACCACCGCCGCCTCTGCCGCCGCCATCACCGCCACCACCAGCAGCACCACCATTGCTAACAGCACCGCCGCCTCTTGGCCTTTCTCTCAATCAATCCAAGTAGAGTTCTGTTCCTCTTTTCCTCTATTTCTCTCTCGCTCTACCTTCAACCTACAACCTCCGTCCTCCATCCTACTCGGGCACCTCGGCTGACATCAACAGCAGAGACGGCAGGAAGCTCTCCTTTCGTCTCTCAGACTTTTCCGCATCTCCACGTCGCCGTAGCCCCTTACCACCCTCCTCCTTTGTCGCCCACCCCTCCCTCTCTCCCTCTCTCCCCCCTTCACCACCCTCCCTTCACCATCACAACCGTACGCTCTGCTCCCCCTTTTCTGATCCCTCATGGCTCCGTGGAGCACCATCTCCACGGGGGTTAAGAGAACCCCTATTTCCAGGGCTCTCCCCCCCCCACCCCGCTCTCACGTAGAGTGATGGGGGCGAACGTCCTCTGTCTCTCTAACTTCACCCTCTAAGGTCTCTGTCATACTCCTTCCTTCTATACGTTGGATATCTCTCTCTCTATCTCTCTCTCCTAGTTGGTCCGCTGCCCAAATATTTTACGAGCTAAACTACGCCCGGGGGCTTTTATTCGGATGAAATCGTAGCGAAGTTAGGGTGGCTCGCTTGATTCTACTTTAACCGGGACTTTACTGATATTTCAACATTTGTCAGTTATCCCGGGACAGTATCACTGTATGATAACTTTTGATATCGATTTAAACTGTTATTACTGTCAGGTGATTATTATTATTCAGGATACCCGTAGTTTCACAGAACACACCCTCAACGTATATATGTATATACACACGTGTATAATGTAGATAGAAACCATTCATCTGGATACCTACGGTGATTCTTGTATAGATTCGGTATAATTTATCCAATGAAACGCGGATATCCCGTGGCTTATCTTATGTAAAAGTCTTTCGAAAGTCATCAGACTGTCAGCAATGATCGTGAGTCGTGGAACGAGAACGAATGACACTATGAATTATCGTAATGGAATGACTGGAAAAATATTTCTTGAGATTAGGGGTGTTTTTTTTTTAAGGATTTCGATCGCGCGATACTTCTCCCTTTGACGGCGACTGTGAGTCTTACGTTGGGATGATCATTTCCATGTCTCATCATATCACGCTGGCTCATTAACCCCTTTTCAGGATGGCCACGTTCCAGACCACCCGTTGACCTTTTTTTCTCTCCCTCTGTAATCGTTCAGCCGAGAAACTTTTCTGGGATCAGACGTGCCAGTCACTTTCCAAGAAGACACTCTTACTAACCTCGTTAACGTTTAAGAATTCTTCGTCATCTTAATCGCCTTAATAAATTCCCACTGTTACGTCATCCGCCAGCCACGTCGTTCGTCCTAACCACAGACATCCGTGAGGATCGTCCTCCACGTTTTCACCCCTTGAAAATCCTGACACCGTCTCGTCTCAAAAGTTTTCATGACTCGGAATGCTTCTATTGAAAACAGGCCCAATTAGCTTCTCGCTATAGTATCAGGGATGGGACGCAGCCATTTTGAAATATTGTGACACCAATGGCATTATACCGAGGGATGGACATTTTTGTAGGATCTAAATATCTTGACGTCGGGCAAGGATCGCAGTGACGGGCACTGAAAACAAATGGCCACGTGTCATGTAGTTTTTTGTAGAAAAAATTTTTTTTTCTTTTTTTTTTACGGCATCAAATGGGGGATGATTTTTTATCTTTGGATCAAGGCAGACAAAGTTCAGTGTGACGTATCTTCATCGGCTTATGGTGTATGACGTATACGAGAAATCCTGAAAAATGATTACCTATCAATTGCAGGATCTGGAGCTGTAATACGGGAAAAATCGAGAATTCGCAAGGCTGTCGCGAAAATGTTTGTATTTTTGGTACTATGGGATCGTTCAATTTCCATTGCAGATGAATTTTTAGATGTCACTCAATAACACAGTCATGGAAAATGTACTTGGTAACAAATGGTAGCGACACAAGTCAATATTTCATTTCGTATTGGGAGTTACACTCGTAATGGACTGTGCAAAAAAAATAGATATTTGAATATATATAGAGAGAGAACGGGGGAATAAATTGACGTGCCTACAAACCAATCAACGAATCGAATTAATATATGAAATTCAACCATTCCCTGAACGTCAGCTTTTCGAATGGTTTTGATTCTCGGTTTACGGCCTGATGATCTTCTATAGAAATTGTCATCCGGTCTGTCTCGAGGCGTGCCGGAAGTTGCGAAATTATGATCTTTCGAATCTTTCGCCGTTATTACGTACCGAGTATCGTGTTAACGTTGCACGTGGAATTTCGTGACGTAAATTATATTATGATAAATTGGAAGAAAAATTGGGATTCTCAAAATTTATTAGCGAATAATTGAATTCGCAGGACGTTACCCACGTACACCCACGTGTAATTAAATTTATATACCGAATCGTAATCTACGAATAAATTGCTACTGGACAATTCCATCCACTTGATTAGCTACGGTTCCTCTTAACGAATGACCTCATTTTCCGTTTAACAGCGTCCAATCAGCATAACAATTTTCACCAAATGAAAAACATCTGCTGATACCTAAGTGGAATGGCTATATATATACGCACAATAATAAACTATAAAAATGTATTAAACTATATCCAGCAAAGTAAACTCATGTATTATCTTTAAGTCAAAGGTCACGATACTGTACCATTAACGTCACTCAGACTTATCATTACTAATATGGTAATGAACATCCATTTATTGCACGACCTTGACAAAGCAATTCATTTTCATATCCCAACTGGTCCATGAGGACAGATACTCGTCCATCGTCAAAATTCAAAAATTACGTCACCCACGTACAATTCTTTTCGAAATCTCTAGTTGAACTCTCGATCGATCAGCAATCTGACACGTTAGAAATAAATTGAAAACGATGAATATTCAAAACGATAGTAAAGACAGTCAAAATTTAGTTTTTTTCCTTTTCAATTTTCGAATAAAAAAATTCAATCTCTTTTGATTATCCACTAGATAAACGGTTCTCACTCAAAGCGATCACGCGGAAGCTTTGCGTGTCTCAGGAGAGCCGAGCGATTTTCCATAAAATAAAAGTTTGTCATACGAGATAATTAGTGGAGTATTTACCAACCATTGAAATTCAAGAACAATACCCATGCTTTCATTGGACATAGTGAGAACAGTAGAACAGTATATTATGGCCTTTGTAAAATCAAAAAGCAACGGGCCGCCAGCGTCGAGTAACGACGAAAGTTTAACTTGACTCGCGTAGTAAGTACTTGGGAATCCAAGAAGTCTAGTACCGATGTATCGTTTTCCAACGCAGCCCGTACTGGTTATTTAATACGTTTTAACGGCGCTATTGGATCTCGTGTTACAATGGGACTTAACCTAACCCGAAAACGGCTTCCTTTACCAGCGAGTCCCGAGGGGATGGTTGCACTGAAAATAAAAGTGAATCCTTACTAGAAGCATTCCCTTGACTTTTATTACGCTACTATTCTTGCCCAGCGACCAACTGACACTAAGAAGTTAACACCCGGACACTTTGTCTCGACTTCATTATCGTTAAAGTCAATGACGTCAATTTCTAGCTCCCAAGTGCATCCCCTCGCCCCTATGCCCCGTGCCTGAACTATTAAAGTACACGACTACCGATCTTCCTGCCGCTTTGCGCAACCTTATCGGATTAAATTATCGGTCAGCGTGAGGCTAATTAAATTCAAGAGATTTTTCAAGAAGATACAAAAACTGTCGATAATTTTTTTTAACGGTCAAAAATCTATTAGGATTTATCAATTTTCAAATTTCTATTTAATTCAGTCAGTTGATCTGCGTGAGACTGTGCTTTCTGGCTTACGTCGCTTCTCTTCTGTATTCGGCGTGTTTTCACAAATTACGTCAGACGTCCGTTCGCCAACTCGCTTACGACTGGCTGACGTGCTAGTTTCGCTGCGAATATTGTGTATATAATTTTGAACGCGAGGCAATAGCTTTGCCTCATTATTCGTTTGTAGATTTGTCGGGGTCCCTCGTGGTTAACTGAGACGCGACTGACCTCGCATCCGGTCTCGGAACGGGAATGGAAGCAAATGGAACGGAGGGTTACTAACAATAAGTAACAATGGTAGATTCGTCCGCGACGGCGCCTGCTTCCGGTACGCCCTTTACAGCAGTGCCGCCCGCATTCGTTTTACGACTTGTGTACAGACGACCAAATGATCGCAGCATCATTTTCATCGTGTCCAATGATTTAGAAATTTTAGTCGCGTTTTATTTGAGAATGAAAAAAAAGTTTCGCATTGATAATGCATTTTTTTTATCACGCTGCAAAAAAATGAAAATCGGTTGGTCAACTGTCACGTATAATTTTTTGATCGGTTCAAATCTACCTTATCCTCCGTATTTCCTTTCCGTATTTAATTCTAAGCTTCAGGGGTGCAACCTGATACCACCAGAAACTGGCGCATCCACACTGTCACACGGTGCTCCCGTTGAAGAGCAGCCTTGCATAGTTTTATCCCCGTCACGCTCCGAATTGCCGTCGCAATTAATACGTTTGAGAGCATTAGCACCCTGCGGTTAGAGACATTTACGTCGCGCTACGCCGCGGCCATTAAACGTTGTGGTTTAATTACAGACAACCAAAGGAACGGGTAGACACGGAGGAGAGGCGGAATAGAGTGGGAGAGAGTGGGTGGGACAAAAATTGGCATAGCATCAAAAATTCATTAACTAGCATAAAATAGTTCACTCTGATATATATATATATATTTATATATATGTATACACACGTAGTACGCTAATGTATTAATTAACAATTCTATATTTGCTTTTTTTCATGTTACAGCCGCCAGCACTAATGCTTTAGTAAAGAATCCAGAGTCGGCGAAATGGGCAGCAGAATGTGGTCCACGATCGCAGCGTTACTATCACTGGCGACATGCATAACTTCAGAGATGGCCGTGGTGCCACACGACGTCTACCCAGGTTTCGAGGTGACCCACTTTCCAGGAAATCTGAAGCACACGTCGAATTTTCGTCTCCTGGAGACTGGCTTCTCGAAGTTCTTCACGGTGCTGGATAACGGCGTAGTGATGACGACTTCCGACTTAACGCCATTAGTTAACAAACCAGTGAACCTGATTGTTCTGGAAGAATTGGCCAATCGCACGGAGACTCATGACCTGCACCTATACGTGATCAATCGACGGAACATGTTAACCTTCTCGCACGAGCACCTGGGAGAGGGCGAGGTCACGGAAAATGAGGAACCGGGTAGGGTGGTCAATGGGTTTCCGGTTCTCCACGCCCACGGTAGCTTTCCGGTGCACTATAAGATCCTACCGGACGACTCTGGCGAGCGGCCCTTTGCTCTGCGCGAATACATCACCAAGAGGACAGGATACAATTTGACACTGAAGAGTCACAAACAGGGTGTCCATGTTGTTACGGCTAGGCCCCTCGATCGGGAACACAGAAGAAGCTACACGGTGGTCATACATGCGTCCGATGGTAATTTTATTAGCAGGTCTAAAATCAGTGGCGTGGTTCGTGTCTTGGATGTCAACGATAACAGTCCTAGATTTGAAGAGGAGACCTACTACTTTGAGATAAGGCCCTCGAATCTCGAGACACTGACCCGGGACTCGATTCCACAGTGGAAAAGATTTTCTACCGTGGGCAGAGTCACTGCCAAGGATGATGACGGTGATAACGTGGCGTACCAACTGATAACGCCTAGTAATTTAGTCGTGATAGTGCCCCAGACCGGGGACTTACTGCTTACTGGTGAACCTGATACCTCGATCGAAGAAGACGTCGAGTACGAGGTCTTCGTGGGTGCTCACGATTTGAGGACACCCAGTAGAAATGCTAAGAAACCGGCCAAAGTTGTTCTTAGATTTTTAACGTCGGTACCGATCGCTCCGGAAGTGCACAGGATACAGAAGAGACGAGTCACGAGGGCCGTAAGGCCCACGAAGAGGGTCGAGTTTACCGAGGCTGATGGGGACGTCGAAGGGAAGGTGGCCTTTTATTTGGAGAAGGAAACCGAACGGGAGACCTATAAAATTCGTGATGAAAATCAATGGGTCACGGTTGGGTTAAATGGGTCCGTTCACGTACGCAAAAAGTGGGACTACGAGGAACTTGGGCCTGAGAAAACTATTGATTTTTGGGTCACTATCACAAACACAGGTATATATCGTCTATTATAAATGACCCATCAGACACTTTATGTATATTCTTTAGTACTAGGGAGATTTAATATTATTCGGCCTTATTTATTGATAACATTAATTTTTCTTTAATCGATCAAGCCCGCTGTCCTCAGCACGTGTATGGTGAATCCTGTACAATTTACGACGGTATTATTTTTCGTTCTGAACTTTTTCGATGAGGGCTTTCATATTTTCTTTATTTCTTTCTCATATCATTATCACGTGCTTTTTTTTTGTTATTCACCAGCCATTATTCTTGTCAGTCAGGTTTAGTCCTAAAACACGCACTGTTGTACTAATACTGTTTTTTCTTTTCTCTCTTACAAACGCTTCGCTTCCAAAGGGCTTCAATGTAAGTACTACTTCTATCGATCTTCTTATCATTTATACGATAAACATCTGCGCCTTAACAATATACACGAATAATGCTTACTACAATTTAGCGATCGATTTCTAATCATTCTCTTTACTATCTGATCTGCTTTCTCGCTTGTGTCATTTGTATCATTAATTTTGTTTACTATAATGTCTTCTTTTTTGTATACGATTTTAGATACGGACAATCAGCGTGTTATTATCAATGTCAAGGACGTCAATGATGAACCGCCATATTTTATAAACAGGCCTTTACCCATGCAAGCAGTCGTGCAACTGAATGCACCGCCCAATACACATGTATTCACTTTGCAAGCAAGAGATCCTGATACGGATCATAATATTCATTATTTTATCGTGCGCGATCGGAGTGAGTATATTAATTATAATAATTTATAAAATTATATAAAAAAATATATAAATGATCGAATTTGATTACATCTCGAGATATACTTAATTGCAATATTTCCTTGAGCTTTTGAGCGATACGAAAAACAAAATTAGTTTATGCGATCGTATCGCTGCTTGGCTATTCTTTTCTGTCAGTTTTGCATTTTAAATATGTGTATTATTATTATCGATCGATCAAGGTAGATTAATACATTATATATTTTTTTATCTCGCAGCTGGTGGCCGATTCGAGGTTGACGAACGTTCTGGCGTTGTGAGAACTCGTGGGACTGACGTCTTCCAGTTGGATATGGAATACGTGCTTTATGTAAAAGCCGAAGATCAGAATGGACGAGTGGAGGAGAAACGCTTCCAATCGACACCGGAAGAACGTTTATCGATAGTCGGTGGAAAACGAGCTCCGCAATTTTACCTTACGGCTTACGAGGCTGAAATTCCAGAAAATCAAAAGAAAGATTCCGAGTAAGACGCGATCAATCAGAAACGAATTAGGACGATAAAGGGTCAACGATATTTGATATAATAAAAATGAATTTTCATTTTCAGTATTATTTCAGTGAAGGCCAAATCATTTGCTGATCGTGAAATTCGCTATACGCTTAAAGCACAAGGTCAGGGTGCAGCTGGTACCTTCAATATTGGACCCACTTCCGGTATTGTCAAACTAGCCAAAGAATTGGATTTCGAAGATTTACGGCAGCCTCACATTTATTCCTTGATCGTTACTGCGACTGAGGATTCTGGTGGATTTTCAACTACGGTCGAAGTAAGATACGGATGATTTTATTTTCCCTATTTCCCATAAAAAATCCGCTTATCATATATCTTTACTTCTCACAATCTCTCACAGTTGACTATCAGAGTATCGGACGTGAATGATAACGCACCGAAATTCGAATTACCGGATTACCAAGCGCACAATGTGGACGAAGACATTGCACTTGGCACGAGTATATTGAAAGTGAAGGCAACGGATGCAGATTCTGGTGCGAATGCAGAAATCGAATATTCCGTGTCTGACGATCATTTCAGCGTTGACTCTAACGGGATAATTGTGAACAATAAGCAGCTCGATGCCGATAACAACAATGCATATTACGAATTCGTAGTAACGGCAAAAGACAAAGGTAGGCAACAGAGTTTATATAATTTAAAAAGAAAAAGAAATCGGTTCCACGAAAAGAAAGTCATTTTATGTAAAACAAACGTTTCTATCCTGCTTCTTATCGATCAGGCGAACCCTCGAAAACCGGAACAGCGACAGTTCGAATTTACACGAAAAACAAGAACGACGAGGAGCCAAAATTCTCTCAACAAGTCTACACGCCAAATGTGGATGAAAATGCTGGACCAAATACTTTAGTGACGACAGTTGTGGCATCCGACAAAGATGGCGACAACGTCCGCTTTGGTTTCGTCGGTGGCGATACGTCTTCAGGACAATTTGTCATAGAGGAAATAACTGGCGTAATAAGATTGCATGGAAAGGCTATATCGTTGGACCGTGACAAATACGAGTTGAATGTTACAGCCCTTGATGACGGGGCATGTTGTCTTAATGGTGACATGACTATTCATACAAGTACGGCTGTTGTCGTTGTCTTCATAACAGACGTGAACGACAACAAGCCTGTTTTCAAAGAGTGCGGTACGTACTATCCAAAAGTCGAAGAAGGGGCGCCCAATGGTAGTACCGTAATAAAAGTGCAGGCCACCGACGAAGACAAGGGTGTCAATGGCCAAGTTAAATATTCTATCGTGCAACAGCCTAATCAGAAAGGCACGAAATTCACAGTGGACGAGGAAAGTGGGGAAGTTTTTACCAACAAGGTAAACGTCAATCACGATCGTTGTTATCGTACGAGATTCTTTGTTGCGCTGATAAATCTTTATTTATCGATTTTCATAGGTATTCGATCGTGAGGGCGATGATGGAAAATTTGTGTCTGTCACGGTGAAAGCTACTGATCAAGGCGAACCCTCATTGGAAGGTGTTTGCTCTTTTACTGTTGAAATCACTGACGTCAATGACAACCCGCCGTTGTTCGACCGTCAGGTAATTATTTGGTTTGACACTGAATATGGGTTTTTCTTCGATAAAACTAATTTAACATACCTTGATACTTATTCACAGAAATATGTTGAGAATGTAAAACAAGATGCCAGTATAGGAACAAATATCTTACGTGTCTCAGCATCTGATGAAGATGCTGACAACAATGGCGCTATAACGTACACGCTTAGTGCACCAAACAACGACCAGAGTCTGCAGTATTTTGAAATCCAACCGGAATCCGGTTGGATTGTGTTAAAGAAGGCATTGGATGTGAGTATTTTTTAATGTACAATATAATAATAATATATTATTATATAATATCAGTCATGGCTCAAAATTTATGAACTGACGTATCAGTGCTGAAAAATAATTATCTTATGAACGGTGAACAAGTCTTATTTACATTTGCTCTACAACTTTTTATCATACGGTGTCACTGGCAATCACCCCGCGTGGGCGTTATCAGTGTATATTTTGACTGTACTATTTATTACGTGCGAACCACTGATAACAATTATTATAACTGAACTTGATAATGATCGCAAAAAATTACTATTGCATCCAAACGTAAATTGAATGTATCGTAGCGACAAGCACTAGAAACGTCCGAGCATATTTTATTGAGTCAAAATATCGATTAGAATATTCTACATAGTTATACCGAGTGTACACTTACTGCCGACATTATATATTTCCATTGTACTTATGTTTAACACGTGTCCGTTTTGTTGCTAATCGGCATATCTCGTATATACTAACATGCGTTTGACCGTACCATTCTGATTTCTGATTCACTAATTACGCGTGTGTCTGTATACACATATGCACTTGCAGAAATTTCGTTATATATTCATGTAAAAATGCTTGACACGTAAGCGCATATTTTTCAAAATGAATTTTAACGTAGAAGCAATACATATATAATATACTGACATTCATATGTGTATATATGCATACATTCTGCAACTAAAAAATGAGTTTCATTTGTACGGCACATGTATAGAATTTTTATTCCCATTGATATTGCACAATGTGTTCACTATGGTACTTAGCTATGCCTGATTTCCTCAAATGCTTCACGTACCTTGAACAACAACAAAAAAAATACATATCTCGATCGTTCTGACCAATTTTTCGAGGAACAAGATAACGATAATACGAACGGGAGAAAAAGACGAACCGAGAAGTCTCTAGAGAAACGAAGAAACTGATAAAGACGAGAGTTTAATGAGATACGAATGGAGAAAAAAAATGATAAGAAAAACGTATTACGAGGACAAGCAATATAGAAAATGCAGAAAGTTGGGCAAAAAAAGTAAATATCGGAGACAAGCAAATTTTTGGATATGCGCTTATCGAAAACCGAAAAAAAAAAAGATGTACGGTTTACGTGAGCTTTGACGAGAGCTAAGCTAGTGGTCGTTCACACTGGGCAACGGTGAAACGTATTTCACATGTCACGAATTTTTTAATTTTTATTTTTTTTCTTCTTTTTTTCGTTTTTGGAAAATTCATTTCGCGCGGTATTTTTGTTGTTGATTTTTTCACGAGCTCTCGCGACCAACGGCGCAAGAGGAACTCGATTGAATTTTATAATCGATGCCACGTTATACTTACCATTGTCAAGTATAACGTGCGGACTTGGAACTTTGTGGACGGTGAATTTTTGTGCATCGCACACAACGTGCGTGCACTGCGACCGCCCTCAACTCTATACATGTTTTCGTGCTTAACTCTGTTAACTAATGTGAATGTTTTTCAAAAGGGAAGTGATGTTTTTTGAACTTCCAGGAGCAGGTGGGAACGAGATTTTTTGAGCCCCACGTACGGTGTACCTCCTCATCCTCTACGCATTTTGTGGTGCATCAGACATAAACAATTTTTGAAAATGCTTGCGATATTTTATATGAATGTGTTTTTGATTCCTTTACAGGAACGGATCTCACTAAGACTCTCTATCTCTTTCTCTCGCTCTATCTCGCGTTTTCTTATTCACTTCTCCTCTATTTCTCTCTCTCTCTCTCCTCGCTCACTCACTCACTCTCTATCTCTCTCTCACACTCTCTCTATCTCTGATTTGATTAAAACTCAATCTAATTCATCGAAACATTTTCTTTTGTTCGTTATCTCTGACTGTACTATCTATCCGTCTATCTATCTATTCGACTATAACTTTTTGGCTACTTTTTTTACACTCGCGACTTATAACAGCAACAACACGAGACTGCCTAACGAATAATTTTTTTTTTGTAATTTCGTGAGCGTCGATAAGACACGTTAGAACGTAAGACCGTTGTCCTTTGGCGTGTGACATTTTTTCTTCTGTGATTGGGGCAGCATACCAGCTGTTGTGATCAAACAGAGAGACATATATACATACTGGATCTTGAGAAGTACCAAGATATGTATATATCCAATGTAAAATACGTATATAGCTAATGCAGATAACGTCCATCTGTTTTTGAGTGTCGTTACAAAAAGCAAAAACGAACGAGGGGTCGTCATATTTGAACCTACCTATACCATGTTTCTCTATTCCGAATATATCCCATCGACTCCAGCATCTTAACCCGAGCACCTATCTCTTTCTTTATTTTTTACACACTCTCTCTCTCTCTCTCTCTCTCTCTCGCTCTCGCTCTCTCTCTAACTCTCTCTGTTTCTCTTACTGAATCACTCACTTCTCCCCTAATTTCCTCAATCTCTCTCTGTCTCTCTATTTATCTCTCTCCGTGATGCCTATTTAAAACGCATTCTGCTTGCATGCAACAAAGAACGACAAAAGATATAATTGAGAAAGAAAAATGAAAAACAAAAAACGCCTGCATTAAGTTCATTTATATTTTTCTGTACAAGACTAATTTTTCATATTCTTATTGTTTATGTTTGTGTTGATTGCACCATTTACTTTCCTTCGGATTTGACGATGACAAAAAAAAGGGCTGTTTTCCAGTAAGTAGGACATTAACTCTTGTGTTTATCGAATTACCCATGTCTGCCCTTTGACGCGCAATCCTTTGAATATTTTTTGTTTTTGTATTGTTGTTGCCTTTCTTTTTTTTTACGACTTTTGATTTAGTAGAAATTCCTATGGTCGGATATACACTTAAGTTGATCGTTCCGGTTGTTTCGAGTATGTCGAGTCGATTTATACGTCGAGGCGGGAAAATTCGCATCTCGTAGGTATCTTTCATTCGTCCATTGATATTCCGCTCCATTACAATGCAATAATCCTTTTCAAGTGTTCCAGAACGTCATTTAGTGAATTGTCGATAAAAAAAGGCAAGTAACGATGCGCATGCGCATACCACGCGTCGTTTGACGTCAATAACGAGAAAGAGTAATACTTACGAACATAGCTTAAATTACAAAGGAAACAGATACCTACCAGATTCTCCATTCTCAAAATCCGTATACAACCCACTGATTTTCATGAACAATACGTCTTACGTTTTTTTACTGAGATAAAAAAAATGTCGAAAGTCAATTACTGAGTTCATCCCATTTTAAAAATTTCAACCGACGTTGTAATCGACTCTCGTCACAAAATTCTTGTTATCACTAATAATACAACCCGCGATCATGTTGTTTTTAATATAGACACATATATATATTTATATATTAATATACGTATGTGTATGCTTAAATGTATATATATGTATATCTACATCTATATATATATATATACACATATTTCATAGGTATAACGGCTTGCGATCTTGACGCGTTTTAACTATTTATTTTCTCATTCGTTTATTGAAGAGTGTCCCAAATGATCCTGTAACTTGACGGCCCATATTTTGCCACTAGCGAGACAGGTATCGCCTGACAGTGCGGGCATCCGACAGAGGGACGCCACCCTTGTACGCAGAAGTGGACGTTGAGTTAGACGTCGTAGACAGAAACAATAAACCTCCTCTGTGGGATGAGAAAGTATACGGCCCCATTCACATCAAAGAAAATGTCACAGTGGGTACTGTAGTGACGTCGGTGAAAGCCAGGTTTGTATGACGCCAAGACGAGTGTCACGTGCCACGTGCCACGTGACGCGTGACGCCTGACACGTGACTCCCCTTGTCCATCGCGCGTCCATAGCGCGAGCATCGAGCGAAAGATCGAAGCCAAAAAATAGCGAGACAGAAGGTGGCCCCGAGAGAGAAGGCGACAAAGAGGGGAAATAAAAAGAGTAACGAGCCAAAAAAAAACCCGTACACAAAGTCAAAAAGCAAACAATGTAAACGAGGAACGACAGCGAGACATACGAGGGAGAGAATAACACAAAGCGAACAAAAGTGCGAACTCTCGCGACGTAATATATTCAAATTCCAAAAAAAAAATTTCAAAAAAAGGAACAAGGTTACGGTACGCCCGGGTACGTTAGCCAAACTCCTCGCCATACATGTATATCTATATGTTGTGTAGCCCAAAAAGAGAAGTGACGTGTGTATGTGTGCATTGACGCGCGCATGTAAGTTGTGCGTATAGGAGATAATGCAATCGTCATTACAATTAGGAGAGGAAAATTGGTCAGGTCATTTGTTGCCCCCACCCCCCAACCTCACCCCTAGGTCATTTAGGGATGTGCCAGGAGGAAAAGCACGCGACTCGTCGATCGGGAACCTGTTTCATCTTCGACGTCGAGCCTCCAGCTGCTGGGTCCGAGAAATTGTCATTGCTTTTTTGCCTGTCATTGAAAAAAAGTCTTGCCGTTAATCAATCCTTAGTGTCATTGTTATCATGTCACTGACTGTCAACCATTGCCGCCGATCATTCAATACCTTTTTATCAGTACCGTAGACTTCCCTCATACCGTTCCAAAAACGCCATTTTAATTGTTCATTTCAATATCCTTTCTCTTCTTTACTCTTATTCTTCTACTCCTCATCTATCTTTTCTCTTCTTCTTCTTCTTCTTCTTCTTCTTCTTCTTCTTCTTCTGAAACGAGACGACGATTCTACGAAGCTGACGTCACGTCAAAGAAATCGTGAAGACTTTAACTAACGCCGTTGTCTTTTCTTTGTTCCCGTGTTGTTAACCCGTGTCCTGCCGTGTAGCGCGAGACATACAAGCTGGAGGCGATGGCCCAAGACAAGGGCTACCCGCCCTTGTCGCGAACGGTGGAGGTTCAGATTGACGTTGTGGACCGTGCGAATAATCCGCCCCTATGGGACCACGTAGTGTATGGCCCGATCTACTGTAAAGAGAACATGGCCGTTGGGGCTAAAGTTGTGTCTATTAAAGCCAGGTCTGTCACACTGTTAATGCCTTCGTGCAGCTGCACGCAAGAACCCGCCCTGCACGCAAATCTCGTGGCAATATATTGTTTCTTGTGCACGTTAATTGATATTGTGTACGAACTCACACCGATCATCTTTATATACCCATAGTTCATTATCGCCTACAAAAATCAGACATACAACACAAGAACTCTTCTTCGTTTATCGTATTTCATTTTTTCTTTTTCTTCTCTTTTTTACGTATCCCTTTCATCATTGACGAATACCGATTGTCGTTTGAGAATTATTCCTTTTTTTGTTTACTAATTGAATCAATTATTTTCGGAGGAGTAATGAGAATGTTCATTTTTACTCGACTGTATGATGATTTTGAAAGATTTCAATTACATTTTTCAAGTTGGTATTAGAGATTATTTTGTTAATAATGTAGAACGTAAAGTGGTTAATGCTTGTTCGGTGTATCGTTTTATAATGTTACTCGTAATGGTCTGTATTTCGGATATGTTGAAAGAGACGTATTGCGTTTTATTATGGGATTTAAAAAAGGGAAGGGCATTATCACATGGGATCATTAACACTTTCATCGATTATACGATACATGATTTACATGAATGCACGTATTTCTCGGTGTGTCTGGCTGTTCACGGCGACCTGCCTATGTTTTCATCCATTTATTTCACGTAAGACCTACTGATTTTATTTGCCTTATTTCATTCTCGTCATCCACCATGCATTTCAGTTCATTTACGAAAGTCGCTGTCGTCAGTTATCATCGATGACGATTATCGTGTCTTGTCCACTATACGATTATTGTCATTACTAGCATTCCTTCCGTCATTATCCATGGTGTAGGATTCCTTTGAAATCTGGGCACACACGTTTATATTTGATTTTTCAAAAATCAATAAAGTCATTTCAAAAATGATTATCCTCCCACACGCACATTCAATAGTATAAAATGGGTGCCGCACACGATTTTTGGGCATGTTTCGGCTAGATGTTTTTGGTTTTTGTCGTATTGGCGTTTTTCAAAAAAAAAATTTTTTCACATCCCACACTCCAAATATTGTTCTTGGATCTGTTTTTTAATTGAATCTTGTTTTTTCTTTTTCCAAAAAAGATGCGAGGCGTAAGACGTTAATTATTATCTTTTTTTGATTTTCATCGCCTCGCAAAACCACGGTAAAAGTCCCGCAAATTGAATTTTGTCTTTTTTCGTTTTCTCTGTTGTTTCCACTTTTTTTGAGTAATAATAATATACATATATATATTCAATATATATACATCCACGTTCGCATAGATCGTCGACACGAATGCCGTATTAATTTTTGGGCATGTTTCGTCAGTTGGCTTCTTTGCGTTGCGTCACGTTACGTTGGTGCTTGCGACAACCGTAGCGTTGCGTAGCGTTTTGTCAGCGAGTATATAAACAGTAGTAAAACAAAAAAAAATAGAGAAAGCAGCAAAGTAAAATAAAAGGAACGTATAAAAGAAGCAACGAAAAAAAAAAAAAAAGAAAATATACAACAGAGACATTTTTCATTTTCAAACGAGATAACAGTCGATGATTTTGGTGGAACATTTCGCGCCGATGACAATCTAAAAATTTTGACATTAGAAATGGACGAATTGACGAACATTTTCAGTGCTGATTAAGTGGGAAGAAAAAAAAAGCCGAAAAAATCACTTTTGGATTTGCAACTCGTAACATCCACAGCCACCCATATATCCAATGCCTTTTTTTGGTACACTTTCGCACATATACAAGTTCGCCGACACGTATACACAAGAATGCACAAGTACACGGGTGAACACGTTTTGTGGTAGGTTCGACAGTGTATTGTTTCCCTCCTCGCACTTTATTCCCATTCTATTATTTCTCTTGAAGGAAGAAAAAAAAATAAAAGGGTTCACTCTGTCCCGATAAGTGCTTTTGATTTCATTCACACGACACAGCACACATCCTCCTGGACGATTTGCGAATGTTTCAAAATAATACATATATATATAATATAAAATCCAAAAGCATCGCATAAACGAATCCGACTAACAGTGAGAGCATACATACGTAACAATGACATCGCAAAATGAGCTAAACGAAATGAAAAAGTTGCGAGCGCGAGGCAAGTAGAGTTAGAATACAAGGAATGCCTAATCAAAAATCCCACCAGACGTGGTTGAGTATATTTGCCTTTAGTGACGTTTGACGATCGAAACGGAAAGGAAAAGCTGAATAAGGAAAATAATTCGGGGGAAAAAAGACGCTAGCAAAGAAAATGGAAAAAAAAAGAGTGAGAGACAGTAAAAACAAAATATCACGGAAAAATTGGGTAATAACAAAGCCGTAGAGATTTGTCGTATTTAACGAGATTGACGTAATCGCCGACTACGCTTTCGCTGCACGCCCGATATACGATAACAGCGTACACTTCGATTTTGGATCGATCAGTTAATCCTTTCTTTCGAAAAATTTTTAATCTCAATATTTCGTCAATTACAATTTTTGCTAAATTGATATATCAAAGAAAAAAGAATTAATTAATCGTAACGTTTAATCGGCAAATCATTTTTCGAAAAAAACAAAAAAAAGCGTGTCATCGAAAGGGTAGTAAGTCTCGTAATGTTATCCTTAGACAGTTTCGAGTTAATTTCTCTGATTTAAACGTTAAAAGCATGGGCCTTACGTTATATTCGAATTTTTGAACATAGTCTGTTCGGTAATTACCTAGGGAGTTCCCGTTCTCATTTCTGTTTCCGTTTCCGCATGCCCCGTCGCTGCACGTGCGGAATCTTTCTGACGTCATTCATGTGTGTCGACAGCTCCGGAATCGAAAACAACCCGACAGTCTTTTACCACCTGATGCCGGGCTCGACAGCACAGACCAACAAGCAGCATACATTTTATCTTCAACAACGTGCCGAACAATCCGTCACGTGGGCGGATATCAAGGTCAACCATCAACTGGATTACGAAAGCATAAAGGAGTTTAATTTGACAATACGAGTGGAGGTTCGTGCACAACTTTGTGGGTTAATTGAAACAAGCAAGTACAACTTGCAAAACAAGTAAAACAGTACAAAGCTGTCGGTTTTGAACTATCTAAATGTTCTTCTCGTACCGTATATAACTTTGCATAAACAATAATACAATTCTTTCCGAACTAGTCCAATATATTTCGTTGTCTCGTTATAATCAGAGACTCTTCTTTAGTAATCTCCACAAAAGAGCAGCTTCTTACACGCTCCCCTCTTTCATAAGTACCAGCCAACCTAATCTAACATATCTAACCTAACCTAATTGTATTCAAGCAGAGATACGTTTTAAGTAGAAAGCAGCCTGCGAATATGAAAAGGATATTAAGCTTGTTTACCTCGTTTTCTTTGTATTTAGAATAACGGCGCGCAGCAGCTCGCATCCGAGACAACTGTTTATATCATGCTGGAGGACGTGAACGATGAAATTCCATTGTTCACTGAAAGGGAGCAGGAGACTGTACTCGAGGGCGAACCAGTTGGTAGTAAAGTTACGCAAGTCAATGCGATCGACAAGGACGGAACTTATCCGAACAATGAGGTAAAATTTATGGTTGTAACATTAAAATTACTTGACGAACATTCAAGAATTTATTTCCACACGTAGGAGCTTATTGGCAGAGATCTTTTTTTTTCGTATCTATTTCTATACACTGAAAATACCATAAATAAGTGGAATGTCCGTTCCGCAGGAAAATTCCTTTAGGAAAAATTGCCGCGCGCTACATTGACCTAAATGGGTTCTCATTCTGTTTCCAGGTGACGTACTACGTTGTGGACAGCGACCGGAACGAGGGAAAGAATTTCTTCGAGATAAATCAGAAGACTGGCGAGGTCTACACGAAGGTGGTGTTCGATCGTGAAAAGCAGGGGGCTTACGCTTTAGAAGTGGAAGCGAGGGACGGCGCACCGTCGGCGCGTCCAAATAGCAACGGAGAGCCGAATTCTGGTAGGTGGACCTTCGTTATTAGATTTTTCGGCATTTACGGCGGCAGGGGGCCAGATTGGGTGAAAGTGAAGGTCGAGAGGAAATCCAAGAGGAGAAACGAACGAATGAGATTTTATTTAGAATAAAACGAATATGGTGACAGGGGGTGGTAGTAGGCTCGAGGGAGTATTTTTTTTTGAAGGAATTTCAGGAGTTAAGGATTTCCCCAAGCCAGCTCAGGGGTGTAATTAACTCTTTCATTAAGAATTTCACTTATTCCGAAATACCCCTTGGATATTAATTGGACATTCAAATCAGGCTTCCATACTTTTTTTCTGTTTACCAGTCATGCTCGAACCACCCCTTTGGCGTTTGATCGATAATTTTGTAATTAACGGTGCTGCATAGAGATCAATGCTTGTCAGGATAGGGTATGCATTGACACGTTCACTACCCACGACGTAAATCCGTTTAATGATACCTGCCTCCTGTCAACCGGTCTCTCAGTCATTATTTCGATGACTGAAATTTCGGAAAATTTATGGACATCCATACGCTCGTATATTCAGCGAATATGCATTCAGAAATTTAGGGGGTGAAACGGTGATTTTCATTTGCGTGACTATTTATATTGCTGTACATGAGAATTGGCAGAGGGGAGTGAATCGGGACCAATCGGTGCTGGATAGGATATAAAAACGGATCCAATGGTCCCTGAAGAACGTTGACAATAAGAGAGATACCCGTGATCGTGTTATAGGAAAATATGGAGGAATGTAGAAATTTTTGAGAAAAAAATCAAATTCTTTATGGTTCGTTGATTCAATTTTTTTTATTATATCAATATCGGCTAAATTTGTGACTTTGACGCTTTTGCAAATTTTATGAAATTTATCGAAATACGTTTATGTTTTTGAAAATGGGTCGAATTCAAACATATTTTAAGCACGCGCCCTTGAGCCATATTCAACGTCGCTCGAAGAATAAGAAAATCCGCTGTCTCGATTTTCTAGACGAAAATTAGGCGAATTCGAAAGAGTCCTGGGGACTTTTTTCCTAATGAAAATACGTACATATTCAAACACCGGATTAGACGGCGGGATCGGAACTTTCGTTACTCACACCACTGTCTGGGAGCGAAGTAGGTGGCTATTGATTTCGCATTCCTACGGGAATTTCCAATGGAGCTGCTTGCTGGTAAACGCAACAGAGAGAACGCGACGGACCGCCGTGGGCAAACGAATGACGAATGAGCATAGAGAGAGGGAGAGCGAGAGAGAGAGAGAGAGAGAGAGAGAGAGAGAGAGAGAGAGAGAAGAAGTTGGCAAATGAGAGAGAAAGGATAACAGAAACGAAGAAAGACTCGTCTGTACTTTACGATCTTGTGAGAATTTATCGTGACGTCCTTGCAAGGAATCGTTTGTCGAGAGACGCCACTGAATTTACGATGGAACAACTGGGTTACGTCATTCACTCCATAGGTATTAACAATTGAACCAATTGTTTTCGCCGGCCATTAGTCGCCTTGCGATTTATAACTGATGAATTTATATCATTGACAATGTTATAATTCATTATGTGTATGTAACGTGTGTGTATATTTTTTTAGCTACTTTTCGTACTTGCTTCTCAATTCTTTTAATCTTAAGCGACCTCGTGCCAACTGCAATAACTGGAACGAGGTTATTAGGAATGATAATCGAGGACAATTATAGGCGGTATTTAAGTGTTCCTGACTTTAAAGAAGAATAAAAAAAAGAAACTTTTCTAGATTAAATACCTCCCTGTATTCTCTTGCTTGCTTTTTTTTACTATGTTTTTTACAGTTTGCACGAATCAATTATTATTATCGATTATTAATTCTATGAGTATCCATTGAAGTAGATCATTTACATATTTTCTGTAGGATCGTTTCTTCCTTTTTTTTTTTTTTTTTTTTCATGGAATTGGAACTCCTATCGCGATATGTGGACACATAGGTATAGAACGGGATTAAGGCGAGGATCGAATTTACAACCGGTTTTCATTGTTGTGAAGTTGGTGGGAAATCTGAAAAAAAAATGTAGTCGACTATCGAAAAAGCATAAAGGGAAAACCATAAAGTCCGAATGGATTTCACGGTATACGCGAAAATTTCGCGAAAACTTTCATCCTTTTAACCGGCGCCATGTCTGGAATTAATTGCTGCTGGTATGTTGTCGAGGGAAATTTCTCGTGGATTTTTTTGTTCACTTCTCTGTTCTTGTTGAGTCGAGAACCGGGACAAAGTTTTACGAACACGTAAAATTCACTCCACTCAGTCCCTCGCACACTCCTCGTGCATTTAATCGTATAGTGACAGAGACACACTGTTTACCTTCTTTTTCGATTATTGCAATTTGGATAGAAGGGAAATTTAACAATAAAGTTTTTGTTGTTGCTGTTATCATGGATGATAGTAGCGAATTATTTGTTTGGTACGAAATTTCATGCATTTTCGTTGATAATGCTTTGATAATGCGACAATCGGTTAATTAATGTATTTTGAAAGTACTTGACTATCGATTGAAATTTCGAAAAAGATTTTGCACAAATTTATTCCCACTAATCGACATGGGTCTATTGATAATCGCCTTACGAAATTTGGCTCAATACTTAAAAGAGTTATTACGAACTCTTCTAATAGGATTATACCGCTGGATAATTAGTCGAAAGAGTAGAAGAGTTTAAATCCAATACAGACAAGAAAGCAAATTGATAAAAGGGTTTGTTATGTGTTTTGGCAATCATCAATAATTTCATTGCATTCATCGTAAATTTACGAATATTAAGCCAGGACGAGAACAGCGCGTTTACAAACATGATAAATAACTCGAGCGTGTGTATTCCCGATAAACAACATGATCGAAAATTGCGCAATATTACAAAAAATTCATCGAAACATCTCAACCCCATATTCATTCTCCGCAAATATTTCCGTCGAGTTAAATAAAATCGCATGAATTCCCATGATATTTGTACTAAAATACGAAACGAGATATTAAATTGTAAATTAACGAAGTGATATTTTAACCCCAGTTAGATTGACCCACTCGTACAACGAATAACAAGCCATCAAAAATTTACCTTTGAGAGGTACTCAAAGTCGAAAATCGAATTTGATTAAATAAAAAGAAAACTTTGTGCTTGGATAAAACCAAAAATGAAGCGATCTTTCGAAATATAAATTAAAAGCAACCAAATTAAACGATACAAAGGGAGATAGTTGAAAATCACTCTCAAAATGCGAATGCACTAAAACACAGTCATCGACTATTCATCAGAGTCGATACCGTGTGAAGTCTCCTCTTTGACAAACGTAATTTCGCGTACCGATTAAATCATTCCTGCTAAATCAACTTTCGAAAACCAACGTGTCGTCGAGGCAAACCAAAAATTCTTCCCTCGCTATTAATAAGAATAAATATAATAGAAACGACAGAACGCACTAATTATTTCCATCTACACTGCAACCAAGGTTCATTTTTTCGTAATCGAGTTATCGATTCGTTTCTGATTCGACTAACAACAAACGGAATTAGCGTAAACCCAAGAGAAAATCATAACGAAGAATCGATGATAAAGTTGGACCGATTGAATTTCGCGTACCCAGGATCTGGTTATCAATACATGGGTCAGTGGTCTTGTGGGATATGAGATATCCGGGCAAAAGAGAGACACAGATAGGTGTCAGGGAAAGATAAGCAACGAGTAAGAGAGAAAGGAACAGCATTCTATGGTGAACGCGCGGTGACAGTGTATTGACTAACGCATAAGAAGGAAGGGTAGGATAGGTTAGGGTAGGCGAGGGTAGCTGGAGTATGGTTAGAATGGTGAAGTAAAATGGGGTTAGGAGTGGCGGGGAGCAAGTTCCAGTGCCGTGTGCGCATGGCCGAGTGAACTGATTTGTCGCGTCTGCGTGAAGTCGCACGGTCGTTGCGTAGGGCATTCCGCTGCTGGAAAAGCTGTAGATTCTTACCGAGCCCGGTGCCCATAACAGTCGTATAACGTGACGCGGTTTAAACACCAAGTGTATTCATGATACACAATAGTCTAGGGACTAAGATAGAAATAAAAGCGTAAAGAAACAGTTGGCTGCAATGACGCCGATTATAGGCGGGATTTATTCTCACGTCGAGCTTCCATGTCTCACCGCTCGCACAGTGAGGGCGCGCAGATTCATCTGAAACAAATAAAGGATACGTTCGTTGCGCTCAACGTCAGTTACGTTCGGGTTCTACGTGTTGATTAAACAATTGACAGTGTTCTGTGTCGTTTGCTAATCGAATTAATCAACATCAACCACTACTACCACCTCCCGCGGCGGTGCACGTATTGAATGCTGCCCCTTTATGTGACGAACGTGGTTTAATGGTTGATCCGCTTAAGCTATTCTGGGTTATAACCAACAGCACCTACCTTGGTACGTTTTATAAACTGTTTCAACACTTTTGAGAGATACTCGTTTCAACAGGGGCGATGAAATGGCCAAACTTTTTTTTTCTCTTCGCTAACACTTCACCCAACTACACGAGGGTTGACACCCAGCAGAATTCCGGCTTGATCCCAACGGTTCATTTAAAACTTTATCTCCATAGCATTATTCATTATTTAACGGTAGCCCCTGTATCCCTTGGAGGCTACGGATCAGCGTTCTTGTTGCTACGGAAACGAAGTGAACCGATTATAAGTTACTAACTGTAGAGTATAATTTTTAATCACGATAATTTGATCAAAAAAGTTGTACCGGTATACGGGATAAATAACTTCTTTACTTTTAAATCAAACTGTTAATCGTCCTAATTGAAGGAAACAAGTCTCTGTCATTTTAACGATACTCGGTCTAATTTTACTTCATATAGACAATTAAACGTTATACGGAATCAGCACGATCGGTACAGTCAAGTTCGTCAGTCGTTAAATCAATGACTCTGTGACTTAATATTGTAATTGGGGTGGGCAGCCGTATAATTGTTTGACGTTGAGCAAATGGGGTAGGAAGGTGGGAAATAGAGTAGCAGGAGTGGGGGGAGGGGGGCTTGAGAATGAAGGAGTACCGTATAAGAGCAACAGACACTGAAAGAGTGAAGGGCTTAGGTGGTAAAGAGGAAACGAAGAGGGTGATAACTAGAACGTAATGGTCCAAGAGATGAAAGAGAAGAGGGATGAAAGAGGTGTAGAGAGACCGTGTGATGGATTTTAATTGTGTTGGTTGACAGTGGCCTTTTATTTGATGTGTAACGATGACAAATGATCCAAAAGATCCGATTACGCTCTCACCTCTTTTTGAGGTAGGTAGAGGGTGTGAATATCGAAGTCCTTGTTAAACGGCGATTAGGCGAATAAACGCGAGAGAGAGAGAGAGAAAGAGCTCGCGAACAACGGACTTCATTGACACGATGAGTAATCGAACAGTAATTAGAGTTCGGTTTGAGCCACCACGATGCAATTTCTGTATAAGGGCTGCTGCACGTATGCAGGTGTACAGTTAAATATTATAATATATCACAGTGAGAACCCTGATAGGATTTAGGATTTGGCATGATCATTGTCATACGTTTATACGGGTTAAAATGCATTTCGAAGTCTGTAATCTTTTACTAGTGGAACGAGTTGATGTTGTTGACGCGTTAAAATTTGAGCGCTGGTTAACGAGTGGAGTAAATGTTGGTTTTTTAAATGAGGATTTTCAAGGTAAAACTATAAGCTTTAGAGTAAACGCGAGTGTCGTTTGGTGGCGTAGAAAATAATTATAAGAGCATACGGAGCATTGAGTATCCTTCACGGAGTACTGGGCTTCTTAACAATACTGACGTCGTACGACAATTTCATGTGTTTACGTAAATGGAAAGAGTTGTAATTGCAATTATTATTCTTACTCTCTTTCTCTCCCCCCCCCCCCCATACCCCCCTCTATATCTTTCGTGTAGGTACTCTTCTTTTTTAAACTCTGCTTACTCCCTCCCTGTGAAACATGCAGTGTAATTGAGCTTCCCTCATCTCTCCAACCGACACTCCTCTATCGTTGAAGCACAATTTTAAACGTTAATTGCAACATGCTTTTTTTTCACTTTTTTTTACTATTCCTTTAGTTATTCCTGTTTTACCGCGACTCAGCTACCGTCCGATTTTGCGAGCTTCGGCTACACGGTGACCTGATTTCCTTGCACGGTTCTCAATATCATTTGCGCAGCTCTCCTCGTTAATCCTCGTGGGCGCGAGGGTGTTTAATAGGTAGGAAAGAAACATTTTTTTTTAATATTCTGCTAAACTCAAAAATACGTATTTCCGTTAAAGTGCTGACGAGGATTGCGCTTTTAATGATTACCGTGAATCCGTGGGTGCCCCCTCGCGATCTCTCGAAAGCGCTGTAATTTGTGCAAGAGTTCCTACTTGATGGAAATACGGAAATTATAAACGTCGATACGGGTTCACTCGTTTATCGCCTGTATTAAACTCGCGCGAGATAGTTGACTCTTTGAATATCCTGTCGCTTCTTTCATTTTAAACACTTGCTAATGGTTTCACGTGCACTTGGGTTTTATCAAGTAATGCGAGAAACTATTGTTACGGCTAATTAATGATTACTGGTTTAATGTACTTTTAGGCAAATTAGGTGGTGCCACGTTCGTCAAGCGTCACTTTGTCAACGACCAGATGCATTTTCCGTGTCGCATAATATATGAGTAAACGAACCTTAAGCCTGCTGCTGCGAACGCGTTTATTCATTGTAATTACGGAAAACGAGTACACGACAACGTAAAGTTACTGTTTGAGCAGAGTAAAAGAGTTCGAAAATTTGATCAATCCATTTCCAGCTTTATCAAGAAAAAGAAAAATTTTTCTATTTCATTTTCTACCGACGAGAAACACTGGATACACAGGCACGCGTGTGTGGAATTTTTTTTTGTCAAGACGGAAATTCCTTTTTTTTTCTCTCTGCAAGCTCCCCTTATACTTCGGAATGTAAAAGTAATTACGACGTTTTAAACTTTTTTTCTGTTACCTTCCATCTTTTCAAATTCCCATTGTTCCGCGACTATTCGAGGGAATGACTCGTCCCGTTTTTTTGTATTTTTTTAACCCTTTTCTTTTTCGTCAAATTCTTCCCTTCGCACGTGGGCGAATTTTTGGCTCCCAGTACGCAATCAAATGAATCGTTCCTATTCCTTTACTGCATGTGGAGGTCCTAGTACGCTCTGTTCCTTTCGTTGGGCTACGTGAATATTTTAGTTTTGTCTCTCACGGTGAATCTCGGTCTTCTGAAATTCTCTATGAATATCGCGTACGCTGTGGGCGGTAAAGGATGCGCGTGCAAAGCCTGTTATCGGTATCATTTTCGAAATGGTACTTTGTAATATGAAAACCGAAATCTCTACCGAATTGGTCCAGTTAACGAACAAGTGCATTGCACGTGCACAGTATACCTGCATACGTGCACCAGCTAGATAACATTTGAACTCCAGAGGGATTAATAGAATAGGGTTTAATATTAAGAGAAAAAGTCAAAAGAATTCATCCCAATGGATACTGAATGTAACCTTTGTTTCTATTTAGGGAGAAAAGAGGACAAAAAAGAATTTAACCATTTCACCGTGCACGAAATTGCAACGTGAAAATAAAAGTTGTTTATTTTTCATAAACTGTCGCTGACACACATGTTACGGTGTTTTGTATATTCCTTTTTTTCTGCCATATATATATTTTTCTTTGTATGTTTCTTTTTCGTTAATCTTTTTTTATTTCAATTATATTTTAATCTCGTATCCATATATGGAGATCAACCAAAATGAGCGCTATACCAGGGTTCTCGTATTTTTCTATGACGTATTCATCTTCATTGCTATATTTTTATTTTCAAGTATTAGTTTCTCAAGCTCCTCACGTCCGTCCTAATTACTATGAACAGACCGAGTGCGTCACGACGCTACTTTTCTTTGGAGTATCGGATGACGTTTTTTCTTGCTAACTTTTTTCTCGGCTTGCCTTATTTTTTTTCATTCTATTTTTCAGACCAGAGTACTTTCTTCTTTCTCTTGTCTTCCTTCGACAGCTTTTTTTTGTTTCCCTCCAGCCTTCTGCGACCCACGTAATTTACCTTTAGAGTACGTCGCTGACCGAACGACGATGACAATGCCTGGATGGTCGTACATTACTAAAAGAACGAGAGGTAAAAAAGCACGATTGTTAAAAAAGACCCTTTGGGACGTAATGAAAGCCGCAATGTAACTGTACAGATCTGTGGCCATTGATGTGTACTCGACCTGCAGGTCCAGTTACTGTTTCATAGCCTTCAATGAGTGGACGGTAATCGATCAATTTATATGGACGTACAACGTGCTACAAAGAAGCGAAAGAAAAGGATAGTGAATAGGGAACATTTTGTACCTCGCTCGTTTCGTTGGCCTGGTGGCATGTGATTTTTAATTAATAAAAATTTGCAAAAATTTTTTTACGCCATCCAAGAAGTATATTTTTATTTTAAACACCAAACGCTCTTGGTCTAATAAGGTCGTACAGTTTAATTATTGGAGGTTAAATTGTTCTTAGGCGCGTATATTGTCTTGCCGAATTGCGGGTAATGGTATTTTGGGAGCGTCAAACACAGGCCTGTCCCATCATCGGTGGATCCATAGGGAGTTAATGGTGGCAGCATGTAAAGCGTTTAAGGCATTAAATTTAATGGTGCCTTTACGAGAACCATTGTGTCCGCCATAGTGGCAAACACGTTTATCATCTTTCGTTAATTCAATTACTCGTTCTTGCCTTCATCCTTCTGGAGAACTTCCAGAAAGGAGAACGATGCCATTTTCATCCAGCATACCACTCGACCGTAACGAGGATAATAATACGGCTTCATTAGTAATTCCGCAACGGCAGTCCTGACTTTACCTGCCCTGCCACTTTTACGGGACTGACCTGCATTTCTCTTTAAAACTTTAGGAAATTGCTTGCTATGTTACTGGTGAGAGCGAGGGAGACATAGAAGAAAAGGCAGGGAGGGAGGGAGAGGGAGAGGGAGGAGAGAGAGAGAGAGAGAGAGAGAGAGAGAGAGAGAGAGAGAGAGAGAGAGAAAGTAAAGTCACCGTCCTTGTGCGAGACTGCAGACGGAAGTGAAGAGGAAATCAACATCTAGGTTTCTTCGGGCTAATTAAGCAATTAAACCGCAGCCTTAATTGGTCGATTGATCGGTTCGTTAGGTGCAATTAATTGATATACACACAGGCTCTTCTCAAAGACTGTTGTACTGTGTTGTCTGACGGTGGTTAACTTACTTGAAATTTCTTTAACTTAGCCACGTCAAAGAACATGCTATCTCCATCGTGGCTAGTACATGTGTTATTACTCCACTATTTTTCAAACGTGGCTGCTTCATTTGCGAAAGTTGTTTGACAATGTTTTAGTTATGGCGTTCAATATCACTTTAGCTCCCGTTAAAAAGGTCTTCCACGCGGTCTACTCGCAAGTTTCTTACGAATATTCACAGTCCGCTGTCAGAAATAACTGGTACGTTCCCTCGTCCCGTCTTCATTTTCCTAATTACTCGGCCACCTAATGGTATTATTTTCAGCCGACTAATTTTCACTGGAGAATATAATTACAATTTCATTATCAACGCAATATCCAGCGGGCAGAGTTATTCTCTTTTTTTTTTTGTCTTATTCAAATATCGATTGCCCGAGGGGGCCCTTGGAGATATTCTATCTTTTCTCAGTCTTGTTTCTCTTACTTCCTCGGTAAATACAAACAGCGCCCATTGTCTCGAGATTTTATTAATATTCCTATCCCATCCCATTGCGCGTTCTAATACTTGAAATTGTTAAGCACTAGAAACATCCAGTCCGCTATACAATCTACGTTCATAATTAAATCTAACCCCATGAGGATATCCGGAAAAGTTTCTTCCACGTAAATATCGACCAACCAACAAATCATGTATATAGGAACCGATGCTTCCGTGTCGATGAAAAGGATCTTCAAGAAAGATAAAAAAAGATGGGCATCGATAGGATTGTGTAGATGGAAGCATAAAGAAGGAAAATAAAATATATAATACGTACAATAGAAAACTGCTGAGCTTATCGTAGCAGCAACAAGGGTTCGATCGAAGGAACTTCGACCACCAAATAAACCACTGTCAGTAAAACGTTCGGTACAAATATCCAGCAGGACGTTTTAATCTTCCCTGGTTGGATTATTCTTTTTGTCCCCTACGTCTTCCCGCAGCAGTCCTTCCTGTCAGATTCACCGTTTCAATCTCCGCCCGCAAGACACGCGACATTATTTGGCAGAGCAGCCGAGTCTGCTTTACCGTCGATCGGTATTACAGCGACCAGTAGGTATAATGGCGGCAAGCGTCCAGCGAACGTAACGGCTACACGTTACACTGATTGTGAAATATGTGGCGAGTGAGATCGTTCGTGCGCGAGTTACAGACGCATACCAAAGCGAATGGATGCTGATCAATTTTTTGTACATGTGTGTATATTTTCGGCCTTAATATACATAAATTTATCAACAAAATTTACCCGTCGCTTCGAACGTCTTACAACGGCGTGTTCCTTTCAGGCGCAATCCTATTGTGTGCTCGCTTCCATGAAAACCATGACGGCAATGGCGACTTTGTATATTATGAAAAAATATGTTAAGTATATTCATATGTCGATCTAAAAAAGCTTTTCAGAAGCAAAATCCACTTCTTGGCTTTATAACCAATTGATCTTTGAATCCTCCAGAGACATACACAGGAGTGAATAGATACGCTCTAGATAACTATGTATGTAACTAGGGTGACAATACAGTTTTGCGGAAACTTGGGAAATGCGACCGAGTAAATTCAACAGCGGTAAGCTCAACGAGCCTTGAAAATCGACAATAACCATTCGAATAGTAAATTGTACTGTAACTCTCAGATACGCATGTGTAATATGTATGTACGTATATCTGTCGGGGTTAATTAGCATCTCACTCTGACAACACAGTAACCGTATATGTATCACTTTATCTGCACGGTGTCATGATAGAGCAAGGAGCCGAAAAGTCACCAGTTACCCAGAGAGAGTGCGCTGTTTCCTACCTACTGAATCAAATAAGGATTGGTACGAGGGTATGCTGCGGGAAATTAAAGCAATGGATTTTAATTGAATTGATACATATATATATATATATATATTTGTACATAGGAACTTGAACACCTAACGGATGTGGAAATGAGCAATGAGCTACCCATCGGGAATTGGGTAATTCATTGGTTCGCTATCGAACAGCTCCTACCTATTTCTTCGTATTATCTCTGATGGATGAGTCTCGAGCAGGATCGAACGGTTCACGTTGATTCGCCGCCATTCTAGCGTCGCTACAGTAAATTGAACCAGGATTTTTCACATGCCCCATCAGAAACACTCGTTTCCCTCTTCTCTCTAGGTACTCGTATCACGTAAATCCGGCGTGGAGAGTAAAAGTGACTGCTACTTGGAGCGTCCCATTGTACTTTCGGAATAAAAGATCAATTGTCGTTGTCGCTTTACCTGCCAGAAGCATTCCTCGGGCTGTTACGTTTCGACGCATCCTCACGGGCTGACTCTGGTTCATTTTACGCCTGGCTGAGGCGTGGAGAAAGATAAATAAATAAAGTGCATGTAGAAACGTCAACTGGAAAATTTTGAATCCGTGACTGTTCGTCAACGAGATAGAAGCTTCATCGGAATTGGTAAAAAAAAAATCGTGCGAAACGAAGCGACAGGGTGAATAAAAGAGAGACGAAGACTCGAGTACGAATAAAGTATAACAATTTATTCATGCCATTCAATTTGAATCGACTATGGTTTCCGCGCTATTGGACGTTATTTTATTCGTGACATTATTTTGTGAAATCAAGGCACTGATTATATCGAACGAAATATCATCAGTTTTCTTATACAGAGTTATTCGTTAGAAACGAATCACCTGAAGTTAGCGCTTCCATTTGAGTCTTATGGTAAAATGATGTTCAGATAGTGCGTTTGGGCTGAATAACCTGGTGTGTGTATATATATATATGTATAAATATGTTAGAAGGCAGTTTCCAGGATCTTTTCTGTTGGGCATTGGCAGTTTCCAGGACATCTGGCATTTTCCAGGGTAGTCCTGGAAAAATCCTATATGCAACGTATACTTCCAGGGCCGTTTGGCGGCACTCACACCGAATTTTTTAAAAAATTTTTGATGCTGGACACTCGAAATTGTGATGAGCTATGAAGTAGTTCGTTAGGTTAGATTAGGTTAGAATTCTAATGCCACATGTTCCAAGGTTTAGTTTTTTTTTTAAAATAACACATTGGTTTGCCGTTGTGAGTGTCGCATGTCCTCAAAACTGCCTCTGTACCACTTTATATATATATATATATATATATATATATATATATGTTCACAGTTATGCTTTAAACTTTCAGGTACCAGCTTGAGAAGATTCAGTTCAAAATGAATGTACTGAAGAATTTTTACAATTTTTCATAAATTATTGAAAAGAAATTAAGCTCTTTTGTTTTCACTAAATGCAGGTTGATGGACTTTTAAAGATGAAAAATGTATGGCCCTGATGCATTTCACTGAATAATTCACATAGAAAAACGTTGGAGATTTTTTTATTAATCATATATTGTCTTTAGTAGAAATTCCATTATGTGGATCGGCGGCCTGTAGAAGTCCTAGCTAGTCTTGGGCTGGCCCAGTCGGGGGAATACCAAGACGAGCCGTGAAATTGCCTAATGAAATTTCTACTGAGGATAAATTTATGAATTATTAATTTTTCGATTAATACGATGGAAATTTAAGGTTCCCGACATGATAAGAGTTTAATTATAATCCGATTTAGAGGTTTATGCAAACTGATTTCGACTTTCTGTTATTGTAAACGTCAGACTGCCAACATCGTAGTGAAATAGCCGTTTGCGATTGAACATCATTTAAGGTTAATTATTAACCCTTTGCGCTCGACATCCCCCCGGTTTTCTATATATTTTGGCGCCTGAGAGGCGACAGTCCAGTGAAAAGGTTTAACAATCAATAATAAATTATTAATTTATTCAATGCCAAATTTAAGGATATTTGTAGCTACGGTGTAGTAAACATGAAAATATGTCACCCGTACAATCAGCTAAATGTTCACGCAGCTCTGTCAATTTCACATTATAATTTGTTAAACCTTTGAGAAATGTCTGTAACATTACAAGATTAATTATCTTACTTTTGAGAAATATTTTGTATTTCCAATGACTAACGGGGTACTAGGATCTGCTTAAATAATTTCGTATTATATATTAGCAGGCTTAAAAAGTACAGTCATGTTACACTTGGGCAAATTTTTATAATCAACACGGACTTTGTAAAGCTGGCCTAAGCCGGCTCATTCGCTAGACAATGATTAATAGCTTCTGTTATAATTAAGTATCGGTTAAATATTTTACGTGCCTACCTACACTATCAGGAGCAACCGTATCAATCATCGCCCGAGATCATCCTCTGAGATCGACCGTGGCGCCGCCACTGCAACATCCAGCCAATCAAACAAAAACCTTTTGATCCAATGGGTCAGTATGACAGGGTATCTGACTAAAGGCAGTTAGTTAGAGTTAGTTGCCTTGGCAATTAAGTGTCCATTAAATGGCGTTTGCTTCGCGCAAACTTCATACTGAAGAGAAGGGGGCTAATTTCTCCAATAAAATATTAAACCGAATCAGGACTTTACTTTGATAAGCAATCGTGCTTACCGAAGCGGGACGTGGTTAGTTTCCTCTAGCTGGAAACTATCTTTGAGGAGGGGGGTTGCGATGGAGATTACTCTAATCGTAGAATCGATCAGATGAGATCAGGTCAGGTCGAACCAGATCAAGGGATTCAATGAGTGAGTCAGTCAAGAATGCAGGGCTCGTGATGGAGATTGTGGTTGTACTAGAATGCCACCCTTTATGTTGGAAGTGTGTATATATTTATATATATTTGAAATGGGACGAAAAGAAATTCTCAGTTGAGATACCTGCCGTAGCTATTTTATATATAGGTCACGAGATAGTGGTTCGAATTAAGGGATGCCAAAAGCATGGGTACGGGATAAGGGTAGTTTCACGAAAGGCCAGTCAGCCAGATAGGTAGGCAGGTGTAGCGAGAAATACAAGCATTTTGCGAATCCAATCGGCTGTTGCAGGGTGCGGCTAAGGAGGGTACAGGGGGAGGGGGACGTTGCGCCGTTGGAAACGCGAAAGCAGGGTGGGAGCTTCATCGATTTCTTAGCCCGTGGCCCAGTAACGCGTTTCAGAGCCAGGGCACACACCACTTGGTTCCCTTAGCTACCCACCCTCTGAATTCACTTTCTCACCCTTACCTTACCGAACTTACCAGAACCATGGAAAAGCTACGATTCCTTCATTATATTTTTATTTTCGACTTCATTTACTTTTGTTTTCACCTGATACGCTGTTACTCGATTTTCACCTTCTTCCCTTGTTTTTTTTGTTTTTCACCCCTTCTCTCAAGCAATATCTGAATTTAGCCAAGCTACCTAGGGGTGGCTGCTTGATATCTATCCACTTCGTACATGGATTAATTTTACACGAACTTCGATATAATCTACCTCTATAAAAAGGCTTAATGATCTCTTTCACTGAGATTTCAATCTTCACCCTTACGTTCTATGGACTAAAACATCCCCTAAGATATGCTCCTTTTATACTGTCGATCATCCTCTATGGGTGCAATTGAGATTTTTATGCCTCCTACGAGGGTTGTGAAATGCTTCAGGGTTTTATTTAAATATCCTTTAGACTTGATCGTTTGTTCAGTTTATTTCCTTGTTAGAATCGGGTCTGTGTACTACAAATTCACAGAGTTTCAATGTTCAATGGTCTAATATATCTATATATTTCTCTTTCACAGTAACTAAATTCATTCGCATTGGAATAGCCGACAAGAACGACAATCCACCCTACTTTGACAAGGGCCTCTACGAGGCTGAAGTAGATGAAAATGAAGATATTCAACACACCGTCCTCACAGTCACCGCCAAGGATCACGACGAGTGTGAGTTTCCGTTCTAGATTGCGTCAGGATTTTCACTGACTTCTCCATCTAGCGTCTAAAATGAGTATTATGCTAACTACACCCAACATGTTACAGCCTCGCGTATTCGATATGAGATTACGAGCGGGAACATAGGCGGTGCCTTCGCTGTGAAGAACATGACTGGAGCCATTTATGTAGCTGGGGCTCTGGATTACGAGACCAGGAAGAGGGTACTTCGCCATTTTATTTTATCCACTTGAAGTTTATGTATACCTTGAGCGTGATGCCACTTCTAACCTCTGTGTCAATCTGCTTGGATAAAATGCCGAGGAGCCCTTGTCTCTTCGTACCACTGAAAATTTATTTAAAGCCACAGAATTTTTTATAAACGCGTCCTTCTCACTTTTCTATCCTTACTATATAATGCGATGCTGTATCTTTCATATATATCAGTATTTTCATCTGTTCTTCCTCTCTGCTCTTTCTCTTTAGTACGAGCTTCGTTTGACTGCTTCAGACAACTTGAAAGAGAACTATACTACTGTGGTTATTCACGTGAAGGATGTTAACGATAATCCTCCTGTATTTGAGAGACCCACGTATAGAACTCAAATTACGGAAGAGGATGATAGAAATTTGCCAAAAAGAGTATTACAGGTTTGTTTTAATATTTTTTGGTATTATTATTTTTGAGAATAATTATCCGAGAGGTTCTACGTAATTGTTCATATATTTTATGTAGGTCACAGCGAGTGATGGTGATAAGGACAGGCCTCAGAATATCGTGTATTTCTTGACCGGTCAGGGAATTGATCCCGATAATCCGGCTAATAGTAAATTCGATATCAATCGCACCAATGGCGAAATTTTTGTACTGAAGGTAAAATTTGTTTGAATCGTTCGGTATTTGTGCTCTTGTTGAAGATTGAAATTTTACAAAAGTCTTTTTTATTTTTACCTTGATTTACAGCCATTGGACAGGGACCAGCCTAATGGTAGACCTCAGTGGAGGTTTACCGTGTTTGCACAGGACGAAGGTGGCGACGGTCTCGTAGGCTATGCAGATGTGCAAGTCAACCTGAAGGATATTAATGACAACCCTCCGATATTCCCTCAGGGTGTTTATTTTGGGAATGTCACGGAAAATGGAACGGCCGGTAATTTAATCAGTCTCATTCATATCAGATTGTACGGGATTACTTCAAATCCTGCCCTTTCATGAGTCCCCCTCGAATTTAATTACGACCTGATAGCCACTTGTCTTTTGATCAATTCAGTAGAATTAAACAAAAATCATGGGAACAATGATTCGTCATCTTACCTTATTATCTCAGCATCCCGATAACGATGTCAATTGACAAATCCTAATTCGTCTTTTTTATAGGAATGGTCGTGATGACTATGACTGCTGTAGACTATGATGATCCCAATGAGGGAACCAATGCCAAATTGATTTACTCCATTGAGAAAAATGTTATTGAGGAGGAGACTGGTTCACCGATTTTTGAAATTGAACCCGAAACTGGTGTTATCAAAACTGCTGTATGCTGTCTGGATAGAGAGCGCACACCGGATTATTCTATACAGGTTGTTGCAATGGACGGAGGGGGGTTAAAAGGTGGGTAACGTTAACTTGAAATAATTGAGAGTAAATCAACATCTGCTATGGAGGCAAACATTTATACTGATATTATAACTAATAACTTTCACGATTTATTACACTGTAAATTGTGCGCTCATTATTTATTACGTGAGACACTAAATATAATTGACCTAATTTGTTGTGGATGGAATATCTAGTCGATAATCATTATATAGTATTGAATCAATATTGATACTACATTTCAAAACAAAAACGGATATACAATGTCTATATATTTCCTCAAAATGTGACGTAGGGGAATATCGACGTAAATAAATTATAGCGAATCAATGATCGAAGTGTGGTCGGCCAAACGAAGATACGAATAAATAATTAGGATACTAGCGTCTTGTTCGAATTACGTAAATCAATATTCCGATATCCATTGACAGTTGAATACTACTGTTTCCACTAGTAACAATGTTATAGGAAATTTCACAAGCAAATGTATTTTCATGTATATCGCGTGAAATTAATTTAAAACTAAGCACTAATAATTTTACGCAGGGACGGGGACGGCGTCGATACGTGTCAAAGACATAAACGATATGCCACCCCAATTTACCAAAGACGAATGGCGAACGGAAGTGGACGAGACCTATGGGTCGGAGTTACCGGAAATGCCAATCTTAACAGTGACAGTTCACGACGAGGACGAGACAAATAAATTTCAGTATAAAGTCCTCGAAGACAGTGGTTATGGCGCTGACAAATTTACTATGGTGCGAAATAACGATGGTACCGGCTCTCTAAAAATCGTTCAGCCTCTGGATTATGAAGATCAATTACAGAGTAATGGATTTAGATTTAGGATACAAGTCAATGACAAGGTACTCGATGGCTATTAATAATATACATTTTTTAAAACAAAATCTGATCTTTTAATATATAAAGCTCGTGCGAGTTTTTAGAAAATGTTGAAATAAATGTTATTTCAATTTTTTATTTTATTTCTTATCAAGGGAGAAGATCACGATAGTGACAAGTATCACGTGGCTTATTCTTGGGTAGTGGTAAATCTGCGTGATATCAATGACAATATGCCGCAATTCGAAAGGGCGAATATTGAGACCACCGTGACGGAGGACGCCGTTATCGGGAAGAGCTTGGAAACTTTTAAAGCCACAGATCCCGATCAGGGTGGCAAGAGTAAAGTATCCTATTCGATAGATCGAAGTTCTGACAGGAAGAGGCAATTCTTCATCGACGAGAGTGGGACTGTGTCCATTCAGCGAAGTTTGGATAGGGAGGAAACCCCGCGACATCAAGTAAGTAGTATAGAAGACAGGAGATAGAATAGAGAAAAAATATTAAATTATTTTGAAAAAATCCAAAGAACGTATCAGACAAGTTTTAACATTTGAACAAACCTTCCTCCCATGTGCACATCAATCAATTTTATCTTCAACACTGCGCATTTGGTTTAAAATATTATTTTCATTGCCTCTAGGTAAAGATATTGGCGATTGACGATGGCATTCCGCCAAAAACTGCCACGGCTACCCTGACCGTAATTGTCGATGATATTAATGACAACGCACCTACCTTCCTTAAAGATTATAGGCCTATACTACCGGAATATGCTCAGCCAAGAAAGGTAGCGGAAATTTTGGCAACGGATGACGATGACAGATCAAAAACCAACGGTCCCCCATTTACATTTAGAATGGATCCCAATGCGGACGATGTTATAAAAGCCAGCTTCAAAGTGGAGAGCGATAATAGTGAGTGAAACGAATTTATATTGTTTATTGCTTGATATACATTACTTTTCGTAATAATCTATTATTCATTCGAGAGGCCGGGTCGTGTTTCTTTGATTTAATAATTTATCAGGAATAATAGTATCGCTTCTGTCGTCACTTCCGATTCTTCGACTTAATTGAATAATTCTCATATCCAATATTCCATGAAATTTTAGAGGGCGCTAATGGGGATGGTATGGCTATTGTCTCGTCTTTGAGATCATTCGATAGAGAACAACAAAAGGAATATCTGATTCCAATTGTCATTAAGGATTCTGGGGCGCCTTTAATGGCCGGTACCAGTACACTGACAGTCGTAATCGGTGATGTAAATGATAATAAGATGCAACCTGGTTCCAAGGATATATTTGTATATAATTATGCAGTAAGTATCCACTGATTTTCAGTTCAATCTCCATTATCGAAAGTGCCGGATTGAATTCAAAAACAATTATTCATAACTTTAGGGCCAGTCGCCTGATACCGAAATCGGTCGAGTTTATGTCTACGATTTTGATGATTGGGACTTGCCGGATAAGAAATTTTACTGGGAAGGTTTGGAACATGCACAATTTAAATTAGACGAAGATTCCGGCATGATTTCTATGAAATCCGGAACTCACGATGGCCGTTATCACTTGAGGTTCAAAGTTTATGATAGAAAACACACACAGACTGACGTACCCGCCAACGTTACAGTTACCATAAAAAGTATTCCCCATGAAGCCGTTCTCAATTCCGGTTCCGTTCGAATATCCGGTATAACTGACGAGGACTTTATACGCGTATGGAATTATAGGGTGAGTTTACACATTCTTTAAAGTCCAATACGCAAGACTTTTTTTAATTAAAGAAAAATCAATTGAACAATTAATTTTCGACATTCCAGTCACAGACATTGTCCAGAAGCAAGGCAGAACTGTTTAGAGATAAGCTGGCAAAATTATTGAATATCGAACTCGAAAAAGTCGACGTCTTCAGCGTCCAATTGCGTAGGAAGCATCCTCCATTAACTGATGTAAGATTTGCCGCGCACGGTTCCCCGTATTATAAACCGGTTAGACTCAATGGAATTGTGCTGATGCATCGAGAGGAGGTTAGTAAATTTATTAATTTAATTAAGGTAATAATTATATGACATAAGAGGATAAATTAATATTTAAAAATTGCAGATTGAGAAGGACGTGGGAATAAATATCACTATGGTTGGGATAGATGAGTGCTTTTACGAAAACGAAATGTGTGAGGGTAGCTGTACAAATACTTTGGACATCAATAATTTGCCTTATATGGTAAATGCCAATAAGACGGCTCTAGTGGGTGTCCGCGTGGACGTCATCGCGGAGTGTACTTGCGGTGCTCGTAATTTCAGTAAGGGTGAATCTTGTAGAAGCAGTCCTTGCTACAATGGCGGACGCTGCGTCGAAGGTCGTTTTGGTTTATCGTGAGTAACTAATCGATATAATTTACGCATTGATATTTAATAATAATTTACTACAATTTTTAATACTCTTGTTTATAGCTGTCAATGTCCATCCGGTTATAACGGTCCGCGCTGTCAGCAGACAGCAAGGAGTTTCCGTGGTAATGGATGGGCCTGGTATCCGGCATTAGAAATGTGTGACAGCAGTCATTTGAGTTTTGAATTTATAACACGACATTCTGACGGATTGTTACTTTATAACGGACCTATAGTGCCGCCGGAATTTGACGAAACCATGGTTTCCGGTGAGTGGGATTTAATAAAAGCATTACAAATAAATCACTTTTTTGGACTGTTCTTATAAGTACCATATAATGGTGTGTTTTCGTAGATTTTATATCAGTGGAATTAGAACGTGGACATCCCAGGCTGCTCATAGATTTTGGTTCTGGTACCCTGGAATTGAAGGTAACGACAAAAGCGACCCTAGACGACGGCGAATGGCATAGACTGGATATTTTCTGGGACACTGAGGTTAGTTAGGGTATTGTTGTTTTAAAACTAATAATTAGATTTATTGAGTCGTCCTGAAAGCCCACAATTACAATCACGAACTTTACTTTTCAGAACGTCAAACTGATAGTGGACTATTGCAAGTCAGCTGTGATCTCAGAACTTGAAGATGGTTCTCCACCAAAGTTTAACGATTCAAGTTGTCAGGCACAAGGAATTGTTCCGCCGTTCAATGAATATCTGAACGTGAATGCGCCATTGCAAATCGGTGGTCTCTACGTTGAACAATTTGATCCAGCTCATTATAAATGGAAGCATATGCCAGTAGGAAAAGGTTTCGATGGCTGTATCAAAAATCTCTTCCACAATAGTAAACTGTACGACCTGGCCCATCCGGGATTATCGCGTAACAGCGTAGCAGGCTGTCCGCAAACCGAAGAGATATGCAACAACCAGGAGTCGACATTTAGGTGCTGGGAACATGGAACCTGTGTAGGCAGTTTTGCTGAAGCTAGATGTCAGTGCAATCCAGGATGGACTGGAGCTGGTTGTATGACACCAACTATACCTACAACCTTTAAGCCCCAGAGTTACGTGAAATATGCTTTGTCCTTTGAACCTGATAAATACTCGACTCAGGTTCAACTGAGATTCAGAACTAGGGAGGTGCATGGAGAGTTGTTTAGGGTCAGCGATCAGCATAACAGAGAATACGCCATCTTGGAGGTAAAACCTTATTAAATTAATTTATAATCAAATTAATTTTTGAAACACCGTCGTTATGAACTTTTTTACTTTTAGATTAAAGATAGTAGGCTTCACTTCAGATATAATCTGAACAGTTTAAGAACTGAAGAACGAGATATCTGGCTAACGGCAATAGCTGTAGACGATGGACAATGGCATACTGTTCGAGTATCCAGATATGGCTCAGCAGCTACCTTGGAACTTGATGGAGGAGAAGGTAGAAGGTTCAATGAAACCTTCTCATTTGAAGGTCACCAATGGCTCCTAGTTGATAAACAGGAAGGTGTTTACGCGGGTGGTAAAGCTGAGTACACAGGTGTACGGACATTTGAAGTATATGCAGATTATCAAAAAGGGTGTCTAGATGATCTTAGATTAGAAGGGAAACATCTTCCGCTCCCACCGGCTATGAATGGGACCCAATGGGGTCAGGCCACCATGGCTAGAAATTTGGATAGGAATTGTCCATCCAATAAACCCTGTGCTAATGTTATCTGTCCTGAACCATTTGAATGCATTGATCTTTGGAATGAATATGATTGCACGTAAGTATTTCACAATTACATTGAAAAATTAAATATCTTCTAAATGCTATAATAGAGATTTTTGTCCGCAGTTGTGGCGAGGGTAGGATACCATCTCCGGACAATAAAGGATGTATGGATAAAAATGAATGTATCGATTATCCATGTCTCAATGGTGGACGCTGCATTAATCAGGATCCACGGTTCCGGTACAGATGCATCTGTCCAGATGGTTTCTGGGGTGAAAATTGTGAATTGGTTCAAGAAGGCCAGACGTTAAAACTTAGTATGGGAGCCTTGGCTGCCATTTTAGTGTGTCTCCTCATCATTCTTGGTATATTATCTTTCAAATTCAAGTGTAACATGTTATTGTAGGCATGCTATAATTTTATTATTTTTTTAAGATTCCTGCTTGGTTCATGGGAAACGTTTATAGTGCAGTTTATACTTGTTTAAGGAACCGTGGTTCCATTTTTACACTAATTAAATTTCCTATTCTGTTAACGGATTGTTGTTTCTATTTTATTTATTTTTCTTAGATTCTGTTTTGGCTTGAAATTTCTGCTTACTATCAATTTCCGAGATTCTCTCCTTTTTCTGTAGTCTGCATTTTCAGTTCTTCTGTTGTTTCCAGCTTTACGCACCTGTCGAGCATGTACTGATCCTGTGTTAATTTGGGGACGGTGTCCCTATACCTGACGTCCAGTGCACTGTAGTTACAACTTTTCTGTTGGTAGTCGTGGAACGAGAGTTCCATTACTTGTTGATGTGAATTGCAAGATCCATCGTTGCACCATGTAGCATATCATTGAGCACGGTTCTGCGTTTCTTCAAAGAATTAACATTAATACTTGTCAACAGTGCTAGTCTTGGTATTCGTGGTTTACAATAGAAGAAGAGAGTCCCACATAAAGTATCCAGGTCCAGACGATGACGTCCGAGAAAACATCATCAATTACGACGACGAAGGCGGCGGAGAGGATGACATGACGGCTTTCGACATCACGCCATTACAAATTCCAATTGGCGGTCCGATACCGGAAATGGGTGGAAAATTGCCTCCGTGTAAAATTGCCTGTAAGTATCAATAGTGACCGGAAATCAAATAAAGCTCGAGCATTAAATTCAACTACGAAAATATTTAGATCCACTAGGACCAGAACCCAATGTGGGCATGTTCATAGAAGATCACAAGAAAAGGGCAGATAGTGATCCAAACGCACCGCCCTTTGACGATCTACGAAATTACGCGTACGAGGGCGGCGGAAGTACTGCAGGTTCTTTGTCGTCCTTAGCTTCCGGTACGTAAAAGAATGAAAAGTACCTCGAATCGAGCTCGTGACAAAACATTTGACTCCACCATCTTTCCTCAGGTACAGATGACGAGCAGCACGAGTACGAGTACTTAGGTACCTGGGGTCCGCGATTCGACAAGCTGGCCGACATGTATGGTCCTACAGAGGAAAGTGAGGGAGAGGAATAAAGAGTGCTTTGAGTAAGATCTTTAAAGAGAGAAGAAAGAAAAATAAGAAAAACGAATATTCGCGAAAACAGAGCAGTGCCCCCGTGTCAGTGTCGGCAAGTGCAGTGTACACGTCGCTCTCGCGTCCTCACGTATCATCAATCGTTTAAGAATGAAGGGTAGGAAAAAAAAAATAACGAAAGCATGAAGAATGAAAAAATAAGCAACCTAGTACGAAATGATAGAATGATAATATGTAGAAAGAAATGACGGATAGCTGACTGGGTAACAATTAAGTGTCGCCCAGTGCTGCTGACAGGCAGCTAAGTGACGCGTTGCCCACAAAGATGGCAGCACATGCACCACCACATTACGAACCCACGCAATAATTTTAAACTCTCTAACCTATTGCAATCGAATAAGGAGACCGTGCGATAGCGCGTTTTGCGTAGCGCGTTTAGACACGTAATACGTAGTCAACCCCTCACGCAGCCCCCATCCCATGTGTGTACGTGAGCATGGACCTCTTTTGTATGGAATCTCATTTATTTATATACATATATATCTATGTGTATATATATACTCATACATATATATGAATATTACCACTAAGAAATCATATTGCGTTATCGCTCTCTCGTAGCGAAAATCCATGAGAGTTCGACGATTAATGACCCTCTCCCCTCGCCATACTAGAACTATTTATTGCGACCGTCCCTGACGGTCATTATTATGAATTAATTAATGAATTATTATTATTGATATTATTACGAATATAATATATATATATATAAATATAAATTTATATAGGAGCCGCATGGAAAGACGGGTATTAGCCCGAGCCACGGTGTACTTGAGAAAGTCTGAGAGAGAACGAATGGGAGAGAGAATGTGAGAACGAGAGAATGTAAGAAAATAAGAGAGACAGAGAGAGAGTCGTTAGTCGCGTAAATGTGTATAATTGTAATGAATTAATTACAAGGTAAAAGAAGGAAAAAAAATAAGAAAATAAGAAAAAGAAATTTGAAAGACGAAGAAAACAGTAAAAGGAATGAATAGCGATTAAAGAGGACATTACGAACCACGGTGTTAAGTATTAAGGAGCCATCGCTGTTTCTCTATTTATTTTGTACGTGGGGCAATGGAATCGAAAGCGACGTGGTTAAGGGTTATTTATTAACACAGAGTCCTCGTCGCGACGTATATAAACTTACGTCGAGACGCACTCCACTCGAATCGACTGATTTGTAAAATTCTCAAACGGAATAATTAAAATAGTCAATTTATCGGTTAGGGATCCCAGTGACGATTATCCCTAATGAATGCGCATACACGTGTAAGTACGTTACCTTATACAGCGACGTTATTGTATAATTGTCCTATCGTTATATTAATATATACATATTAGACGACCGCGTATCGTTTACCGCGATTTGTGATATTAAGTTTCGCCCTCGTGTAATTTTTTTAAAAATTTTATTCTTTTATCAATCCATTTTTTGGAATCCCCGGCTCCCTCAGTCCTCTCCCTTCGTCCCTCTACCCGCACGTTCTTTATCTAAACCTTGCGTCCGGCATTGAGTCATCAGTCGTTCCTGTACGCCTCCTTACTTTTCCAATCTAGCTCTATCTCCTAGTCGTCCTTATCCTACTTCCAATGATCCTATCCTTATCTAGCGTTTAGGCAGCGACAGTATTCCACAGACTGGCATTAGCAGGCAATGACTTATCGTTAATATTATCGTTTACGTCGTGTGTACAGTGGCAAGAGGATTTAGTCAGGGCTCATTAAAGGTTTCTGTACATTTCTCTGAGAGATTATCGAATTAATAACGGGCACGAAGCATTGCTTCGCGGATAGACTCTTCGGACCGTCTGCGCATGCGCAGCGATGCTCGCACTCGCTCGTTACGTTAATTCGTACGCTCGGGCATTCTGGTAATGTACATAGAATAGGATTCATTGCGATAAGTTGCATAATCGATGACTGTAATCTTTTTGTACTGTTTTACTTTATTGACCAATCTCTGACTTTTATTTTATTCGTATGGGATCTCAAAATAAATTTTAACATTAAATTGACGTAAGGATGATTTTACTTGTAAGGCTTGTTCATTGATCGATAAGATTTTTGTCATTGTTTACACTGTCTGTTTAATGACGGTCTGAACAGTCGATTCGTATTCAAAATGACTTATACTAACTGATAGGTTTAAAACCAATTGTTTTACCGTAGCAATGATCGATAACTACTGTAATATATTATATATATACATACTGCCACTGAACACATTTCATTAGTACAATTACTATATGATAATCTACCGTATAATCGACGTACGTATTATTAATTAATTGATATTATTAAACGATTAATTGTATTATTACCACTATTATCTATACCATTTGTACTTTACATTTCAGTTCGGACAAAAAAAATAAATGCCTTCTTTTTAATAAAAAGGATTAAATAAACCGATCTGTAGCTATTCAGCTGATAACGAATTACGGCTCGTTTTATTATTTATGAATCTTCGTCGCAACTTCGACTTCTGCTCGGGCCGTGTTTACGAACTCTACGATGGCGTTTTAGGTGGCCGATCCTTGGCAACTCGTTCATCAATTTTTGGAACAGTCTGTGCTGCACGTGCTGCGCGAACTCAACGGCGCCACAGTCTCTGTGAATATTTTTTAGTGTCCTATAAGAGGTGTATATGTAGTTGTGGGAGGTGGATGAATTTTTTTTACTTCCAAATCCTAAAATCCACGGATCTGGTGACGTGTAGCGACAGAAGGAAAAATGACAGCGATACTATGAAATTTAGGAGTGCCATTATACTCTTATTTGTTGTTATCCAATCGCCAATATCTGCGTATCCCATACGAACTAATATCTGATTAACGAAAATAAAGGTTAGAACGACATAGGCATTCTTATTATATGTTGGTATTTACTTGACACAGTGTTTTCGGTATGGTGGTAAGTAGGAAATGGTCTATGGAAGCCCATATGCAAGCTATGGCAAACTCCAGGATGAAGGAACACGTGAGGAACTGTAAATATATTTTTTTTTCAAAATTTACTTTTTTTTTTAGTATCAGTGTCGTCGTTATGTAGTATCGATTTATTATTTTATTGTAGGACTTAACCTCGTATAGACAAAGGAGAGATGGCTTCAGCTTACGAAATGACGTTGGAAATAATGACAATTTAAGAATTATTATGTAGACACCAGAGGCGAATAAAAAACCTGTTATGGGTGGACCGGTAAGTATTGTTTCTCCGTTTTCATCTTCGATCGAATTTGAAAAACACGTATGAAAAATAGATATTCCCACGGTGTTGAATAGGAATGCCCAGATCGTGCAAAGAAGTTTGGCCATTTTGAACTGTCGGGGAAGAAAAATGAAAAAAAATTGCCTATCGCTCGAAACTAATCGATACGTAAAAAATGCTCTTGTATATCGTAAAAAAAAAATGAAACTTCGGAGCGATACTTTAAATGTTGGAATTATAAGAGAAATAAATTAAACAAATTGTACTTTATTGATTAACAAATTTACAGTGACATAGCAGAGACATTTTTTGGACAGGCAAACAGAATTTTGAAAATTTTTTTCTTTTCCCATTAAATTTATTTTATATTTTTCTCTTCAACTGCTCTCATAGAAATACCAGTCGGTGACTACTGGATTTTCAAAAGTGATTCTCCTATCTTTGCCCGCGATGCTTGTGTTCCTGGACAAATAACGATCCTGAAATCCTCCTGGTACGTCCTGTAGATCTCCTGAAAGATCCTGGACCCTGTATCCCCTACTTCATCAAAGTGTCCAGGACTGCTTCCAACGCCTCGGTCGCGTCCAACATCCAGACAAATGCAAGAAGAGCAGCGCAATAGGATACATGCGTGGCCGCCATTTCCTTTTCCATGTAATACGCCCAACTAGTCAGGAAGGAATATCGTCCAAGACCCACGGTAGAATTAACCCAGAATAACTAAAAAAAAAGTTATCAAGAGTAAAATTTAAAAAAAATTTTGATCACGACAAAAGTTCACTATTAATAAACATTGAATATACCAAAATGTTATAAATAATTATACACGTTACCCATTTACTCGATTCTTGTGTAAGACAATATATTACACGCAACAAGGGGATCCATACTGCTTTCGTAGCAAGATTTGTTATCAGTGCCGATAGCAGCATCTGCATAAAAAAATAGTATTTAATTACATAAAAAGAAATCAACACAAAATCTTAACCTTAATTTCTCATACCTCATAAATGTATAAAAGTTGCACAGGCGGTTCCTTGAGAGAACGTGGCCACAATTTGTACTCAGCCAAAAGGCACACAACTGATAATACAAACAAGGTGGATGCATAAGTGGGTTCAAAGGGAGTAACCTCGACTTCAGTGCACAATCCGATTACACATATTTGCCTGAGATGCGTATACATGCCTGACAGAACAATGGCTATCCAATGCGGATTAACAAATTCCAAGTAATCTTGTAAATCCTCCATGTCCGAATGAAATCTCAAAATTTTTCATTAACCAGTCAATTTGTCATTTGTAATAATTAGTAATCGATTTACGAAAATCGGGACGCGAAACCGAAAAACTGTAATCACTATCCATGGCCTGCTTAGATTTTTCGTTAAATCGATTTTCAATACATTTTCTATGATTTATAAAATCCTGCGAATCCTGTGAGTCCTGTGGACACTCGTTCTCGGCCACTCTGAGCTTCTCTCAAGTGGTGGCTTAATGGAATTCCCTTGTTCCCCTATTTCAGCAACCACTGTATATATGTATATATTTTTTGAACTGCAAGCTCACAAAGCTTGGTAAATTTATTTTCGCCCTGTTTCACCAGCCCTTGCGAATTCTTAGGAATTAGCAGCATTGATTTCTGGAGTTTTAGCAAAAATTAAAGAGTAACCATGGTCAGCTAAAAATTAATACATTGCTACTACTTTTCTGATATGGGTCGGTTGTTCTCTCTTGATGGTCCAAGATAGCACAGCGTATCGTAGTAGCGGATTGTGGCTTTTCCATGACTATCTTGAACCCTTATACATAATGCATTGCATTTGCGGATGGGATTCTAGAAGAGTAATGGTTGAAGATGTATGTATATATGGAAGAAAGAAAGATGCCTATGGGGTCCATAAACCTGTTACTTGATTTATATGACTCAGAGTGATGATACTCTGACCTTTTGATTAAAGTTAAAATTAATTGTCACGTTGAAGAAAATGATTTCCTTTTGTCAAAGCGACAATAGGATCCCGCAGAATCCTTGCAGAATCCGCTGGACCGTATTCTGGCTCCACAGAAGAGACAGGAGTCGACGATCCGTGAATCTTCAGGAAATTGTACCAGGCTTCCTTTTTGGCTTGCTAACGACAAGTTTATTATCTGAAACGGTTGTCCAATGACTAAAGATCCTTTGATAAGAATAATTAAATGTATTTATAAAGAAAAATCGAAAATTTGGATAAATCTCGAAATAAATGAAAATTCCTCATTTTTATTTTTACACCAATGCCATTTTTTGCGACATTTCTTTTCATTTTGTTTCTTGAGAAAAATCTTATAACTCCTTACCAACAGAGATCTCCTGAACAAACAGGTGGTCCAATTCGGATGGGATGCTGTCGAAGAGTCTTGAATTTCACGGCACGGGGTGCTTACGGTATCCATGGTAACGGCACAGAGCCACGTTTTACCCGGAGTGAAAAGAAAAAGAAACCAACGAAGAAAAAGAGCTTTCGAGGAAAAGCTGTGGAAATAAAGTAAAAGAATTCATCTCGACCTCTTTCTCCTTCCTAGGAAGGTAGTAAACTTGAAGACTCTTATCTTAAATTATCCCAATCGAAATCCTCTTATCAGGATTGACTCTAGAGCGTAATCATTCGTTATCTTTTAATAATACCAGGATCATCTTTCGATATTACTTGAAATTTTTGTATCCTCCTTAGAATCTCTTTGCTCCTTAATATCACTACGTAATACGAACTGGTCACGTTGCTTTTCTCCATACACACGCAGCATCCTGGACCACGAGGATAACACAGTGGTATACGATATTACGAAGAATCGTAAGATGTCGCCACTTTCCTTCTCTTGGAATCCTAATGGCTCCCTCTCTCTTTCAATGTCTTCTCGCTATAGTGACGTGCACTATGACGTAGGCGATACGGGAATCCCTGCCGGGTTTCCTCGACCGACTTGTTGCTCATCCAGAGGAAGAAGAATCTTGTTTTCTAACAAACTGGGATTTAAATGATCTCAATATTTATATACTCGACTCGCATGACAGATTCCAGCAGCCATTCACAATTTCAAGGTCCTTGTCATCTCGTTAGGTATCTCGGTCAGAATTCCTTTTAGCATCTTAGAACAAGTTTTTTCTTTATTGTTTCTATTACGGCGCAAGATACTTTTCATTATCCTAGGTCATGGAACAGTTGATTATCGTTGATAAATGAAAGACTGAATTTCGAGGATTTTTATTTTTCACTTTTTTTTTAATTTTCATTATTTAAGCTTCATCCTAATTCAGAAGCGTATTAAAACTTCTCTTACGCTCCACATCATTTTGCTTGAAGATCCTGAATGCTCTTTGATTTCAAATTCGATCGATTACTCGCCTTTTGAAGACGCTCCAGCTACGGAGTGTCTTATTAACTCGATTAGTCGCAACTGTGAATCCGCCTTGAGGGCGTATAACGCAATTTTATGGAACGAAGGCAAGAAGCGCGAACTCTCTGGGACTTCGTTAAAACTACGGAGTTCTGTTCCTGACGAAGCTCATCAAGTCTTGCAAAAGTAGAGAAACGATATGATATATGTGGATATATATATTATATAAATGTTTAATATATAAATATTAATAATATTCAGCAAATTTTCTTATTGAAATCAGGTAAATTAATTGTCATTTGAAAATATTGATTTATTAATTTTATTCATTGATTGAAGATACATTGATCTTATTTATCGATGGGTACTGGATCAATAACCATAATTAAAACTTTTATCGATACATTAATTGTCACACGTCTTGATCCAGAGAACAATCTAAATTGTTGAGTGTAAGTGGGGAGTACGTATACGTGTGATGTACATAGTCAGGCAGGAACAGTGGGGAAGTATATAAGCGTCCATGGACTACGGACTCGCGACACTTGCTCGGGAAACTTCGCAACGTGTGTATCGATCATTTCAACTTGGGTATAGATCATTGTACATTGATTTGTGATCACTTAATTATTTTTACCAGGAGAAATCACCAGGCATATATTGTATATATCAAAGGTTAGTGAACGATTATTTTTGAAACGCAAACAATTTTTTTTCACCTAAAAAATCAACACATTTTGATATCTATAAGTAAAATTTTTATTTTGGAACCTCGCAATTCAAATTATTTACCATTCGAATTTGAATGTACTTTTACTTGCACGTATCGAACATACGAATACGAGGATACGCGATTGATTAAATTTTTTTTATCACAAGAAACGGAATGTCTTCGGAGTGCAGTATTTGGATACGTATGAAATATCTATTTGATCCAACATCTTAATTCTAAAGATAAATAATTTTCTTATTCCTACGAAATAGTGAAAGCCTCAGGTCCTAATTAGGTAATCGACAAGGAAAAGCCGGATGCTGACGTAGTAGAATATTTCCCCGAAAGATACTTTTTCGAATATTATTTTTCGGAAAAGATCATTCAGTTATCAGTTTTCCCGATGAAGGTATAAAAATTGCGCAAACACGAAATATAATGAGTACTATAAATTTCAAAATACTGTACCTGTCTAGTGTATCCTCAAAAAACGTTTTATTCCCCTCATCGTGCTGGGGACTTGTAAATCTGATATTTGCCGTGTATAAAAAAAAAGGTGCAAAAAACGTAAAGTCGAGGAACGCAACATTAAGTAATCAGTATTGTGCAATATTTCTGGCAAGATCAGTAAACCCGAGTTCCCGCGTGAAAGCAACATGCACCAGTAAAGAGTGGAGTAAATTTTTTTTCCCCCAGAAATATATAAAATTTCAAAAAATATTTCAAAATGAATCCGGGAATTCCCAAGATGTTCGAATAAAGCGTACTATCCTAAATCATCTCGATTGATCGTTGAGTCATGATATAACTACAGATTACAAAAAATGTATCTTAACTCGTGTCGATTTCACGGAAAAACCATGAAACCGGTCGCTCTGGAACGATTCGTGGAAATGCTGACGTCGCCCGATATATCGTCCTTCATTTCCTTCGTATCTTTTTGGGAATCTTTAACGGCAAGGAAAGACATTTAATTTCGCACAATGCACTGTGACGTAGAACGAATAACAAGAACGAAACTTGCTCTGTGAAAATGAGTCATGGTCATTGCTCCGACAAGTAAGAGACCACTCTTACTTTTCTACTGAGGAAACACCAAGTGTGTTAATCCCAGCCGAGCACGTGTCCAACTCCCACCTGATGTGTATTAGAATTTCGCAAGGAATACATGCATTAGAAATAGCGCTTTATGGACATTTTCACAGGAATTCATGACAGTCGATTACATATAAATATATAAAAGTAAAATACACATATGCGTGTGCACAATGTTTTTGATAATTTATTTTAATAAATATAGTACGTAATTTTTCCTTATAGGATACTATACATATATACAGTTATAAGTAAAAATATTATTGGCAAAATTATTAATTTGACTGATGCTACAATGGGGACGGTTATCTAATTGATAACAAACATAAGCGGACGTGATGATATAAAAAAAAAAGAATTTGATTTTCGTGAGCTTATTCAATCTCGATTTTTAAAATAATTTCCTTTTACTATTTTTCGTATCAACTGGAAGGTCCCTTTTAGTTTTTACCTTGAACGGAGAAAGGTAACAAGCTTCGTTCACAAAGTCAGTGTCAGTTGAAATTGCGAAATTAGGTCTCGCTAATTTAGTAATTCCGGTATAGTTTCATGGCTATTATGTATTGGCAGGTATTGGATAATAATGACTCATTGAAATATTAATTGATTTTATTATTTATAGAGAATTACAATGGATCCCAATGCGTTTAAGGATTTCTCCAAAGAGATGGCGGAGTTCATAACGAATTACTTGGAGAATATCAGAGAGAGGTAAAGTAATTATATAAAAAAAATAATAACCTACATCCGGTTGCGAGAAACATTCGAATTATTTTTTAATTCAAGATCGACGCTTTTGATTACAATATTGTTTATCACACGTCGCTCGTATATGCAGTGGCGAAGAATGTATTAATTCTCATTTGATATACGAGTGAGTGAAGGTAAGATCCGTCTTAGGAAAAGGAAACTGTCGGCCTTGATAATTCTCGATAACTTTTCACAATCCGAGTAGCGCAAAAATGTGCGCAAATTTTCGCGAATTCAATTTCGAGAATAATATCAACAGCTAACATTGATTATTTCGTAGGAGAGTTCTGCCCAACGTAGAGCCTGGTTACATGAAGCCACTGTTACCCAACGAAGCACCGCAGACACCAGAAAAGTGGCAGGACATTATGGGCGATTTGGAAAAAATAATCATGCCTGGAGTAAGTATCGAAAATGAATTTGGATATAATGAATAATTAATAAAAATATAAATTAATATTTCTGTTCATTAATTCAGGTTACTCACTGGCACAGTCCCAGATTCCATGCTTACTTTCCAACGGCTCAATCGTATCCTGCAATTGTTGCCGACATGCTGAGCGGAGCAATCGCTTGCATTGGATTCACTTGGGTATTGATTAAAGCTTGGTTGCCTATTGAAATATATATATACACATTAATTATTAACTGAAACGCCAAATAAAAATTTTGATTACAGATCGCAAGTCCAGCCTGCACGGAATTAGAGGTGCTAATGTTGGATTGGCTAGGAAAAATGTTGGATCTTCCAAAGGAATTTTTAGCCTGTAGCGGTGGTAAGGGGGGTGGAGTGATTCAGGTGAGTAATCAATCGTAATAATAATCTCGAGAGCATTGAGAATAATATAATGAAAGATAACGACAATACTTATTTTAACAGGGAACAGCTAGTGAAGCCACACTGGTAGCATTGTTGGGTGCGAAGGTAAAGAAGATTCAAGAGATCAAAGAACAGCATCCAAGCTGGACCGACAATGATATACTAGGAAAACTCGTTGCCTATGGTTCCTGTAAGTATGCTTGGATATTCCTATAGAGATTTTTCCCATGAAACAAGGCCGAGTTTCATACTGAAATTCAAAGGAGAAAACGAGATGAAAATGACAATTGATAAGCTTCGACTTTTATTTTTATCTTCGATTCATTGATTCGTATCGATTTTACATTTTCCACGTGACTCGTTCTATAAAAATCCTTGCAGCTACTAGATGCCAAAGCTAAAGTAGATACTGACGGAGCGAGTTATGCTGTAGGATGCTATATCTATATATTATAGCATATCAAGCTGAGAGCACGTCATCAAGCAGCACTTTGTCACCATGGCAACGCGTAATAACCACTCTGGTTACTTGAATACCCCATACCATTTCTCAATACCCATACACCTCTATATGTATAGAGAGATTAAAACGAGGGACAATTTTTTTATCATCTAAAAAAAAGTTTTTGATGGCGACTTTCAAACGTGCCACGAAAATAAAGCATTTTCTCTGAACACTTTTCCAAATCAAAATGCGTCCCGTAACCTTTGGTAGTTTCTCAAGTGTGAAATATGCTTTCAGGCCAGGCACACAGCTCCGTGGAACGCGCCGGGCTTCTGGGCGGTGTTAAATTCCATCTGCTGGACGTTGACGGGAAATTCAGAGTACGCGGTGAGACTTTGGCCGAGGCCATTCGCGAGGATAAGGAAAAGGGGTTGATACCATTTTATGTAAGTTTAATAAATTTTTATATTATTATTAAATTCGGCTCTTGAATTTTTAATCATTTTTTTTTACTAGGCTGTTGCCACTCTCGGTACAACCTGCTCGTGCGCTTTTGATTGCTTGGACGAGATGGGAATTATAGCCAATCGTGAAGGTGTTTGGCTTCATGTGGATGCGGCTTATGCAGGTATGCGATTTAAAAAAAAAATAATTCCTTGTTAGTTGTCAATGGTATTTTCACCGTATTTTGATTTTTATCTAAATATAGGCTCGGCTTTCATCTGTCCGGAATTTCGTTATTTAATGAAGGGAGTCGAGAAGGCCGATTCGTTCAATTTCAATCCACATAAGTGGATGCTGGTCAATTTCGATTGTTCAGCCATGTGGCTCAAGGATCCCACGTACATTGTCAATGCATTTAATGTGGATCCACTTTATCTCAAGCATGACATGCAGGGCTCTGCACCTGACTACAGAGTAAGTTAGAATAAAAATATATATTTTATTTGACAATTTTTTTTCCTATCCTCCTTGGTCCATATGATCATTAATTCCCATAATTTTTTCTTCCAGCACTGGCAAATTCCACTGGGTCGCAGATTCCGCGCGCTTAAACTCTGGTTCGTTCTGCGACTTTACGGCGTAGAAAAACTGCAAGCTTACATCAGAAATCATGTAGCTCAAGCTCACGAATTCGAATCTATGGTCCAGGCAGACTCCCGATTCGAAATTGTAGCCGAAGTCATCATGGGTCTAGTATGCTTCCGCCTTAAGGTGAGGAAAAAAAAGAGAAAAATTAATATATAACAAAAACAAAAATTATCCTATCAAAATGTCATTTTGAAAAAAATATATATTCCCCAGGCATCCAACGACGTCAACGAGGCTCTTCTCAAGAAGATCAATGGCGCTGGATACATTCATCTCGTACCGTCCAAGATAAATGACACTTACTTCTTAAGATTAGCCATTTGCTCTCGATTCAGCGAAAGTAAGGATATTCAAAATTCTTGGCGCGAAATCAAATTGCGCGCCGATGAGGTCCTCGCGGAACAATCGACGTCCAAGTGATGGCGGGCTCAAATAGCACGTGGCTGTAAAGCATTGGCACCAGTTACGTGCAATCAATCATAGATTTTTAATAACAATCAGTAATTAATCACTCCTCGGACCTTTCCAGTTACGGTAAAAAGAGATAAAGGGATTAGCAAATTAATTAAGACGAACCTACCATAACTGTTTGTCGTTATCGTATATTCTTCTGTATATACATATATATATGTGCATATAAACGAAATTATTTATTTGAATGAAGAATCGTGACGTCACGATCAATAAACTTTAGTCGCGTATCGACCAATACCTAGTGCTGCATGCCGGGGACAATAATAGACTAGAACGTAGTAGTGCAAGTGTATTAGAAAAGAAAAAGAAATTAGAAAAAAGAACATGTCGAGTGCGCTCACAGTATGTTTGCGATAGTACAGTGTATAGTTATGCGAAAGTTATTATTAGTGCACTCATGTCTTATTTAATGGGACCAACGTGAGTTAGTTAGAATGTACGTACCTGTTGACTGTGGCTATATTAAAATGTACTGTATACCATAGCTCGTTGGATCATTGAGATTATAGTGTATCGTATAGAAAATTAAATAAAGTTAATGTTACTCGTGAATTAATTGAATTTTTTACGAGTTATACGTATATATATATATATACTATATTATAAAATTCACGACAACAACCGCGCTTTGTACATGGCTCTGAATTGTGTATATATATATATATTTTTGCCCTTCGTTACGTTTTAATAATCTCCCAAAAAAAATCAAAAGCCAAAAATCGCAGTTTTCATTCACTCTTTTACACGGACACGGTATGAAAAATACAGGGTTTTCAATTACGGACACAGGCTCGCGAGGGTACCTTTAAATGTTTTTCGATTTTTTCAAAATTTTCATGGCGTTTTGCACTGGGTATCCGATGGTATTCTTGGCGGACCACCATAACGTTTTGTCATCTGAATGATTCTTTCCGCTTCGCGAATTCCGCTCAATCGGGCCCCGTGAACAGTGCTGTAATGTCCTGGTATCGTGGCTTCCCCAGCAAACAACAAGATCGGAGCAATGGGTTCGCAGGTTCCTAAAAATGAAAGAATTGTATAAAAATAAATAAAAATATTGAACGTAAAATTAATGAATTTCGTCTTTCGAATAAGAACGAGAAGTTTACCTGGTAAGGGACTAGCCAGATCGCACTGATGCCCTACTGTACTATCCATGGCCATGTAGCTGTAGGATCCAGCAAAGTGTTGATCCATGCACCATTTGCTACGCAATAGATTGACAGGATAAGGTAAGGTTGGGTCTCCTGTAAATTGTCGCAAAACACGTGTCAAAGATTCCACCACTTCTTCGTCCGAGCATAATTCCATGTCGGCTGCTTCGCGTCCGCAAACACAGGCACAGAGTACATGCTGGGAACTGGCAAGCTCTTCTATGTTCGTGACACCTAAAAATTAAGTATGAAAAGTGAATCGAGGTCATAGGTCATTGTAAAGACATTATCTACCTTTGACCCAGTCACATCTGTCCGATAACTCATCGGCGGACCAGGCCAATCTTATTCCTCCTTCTCGCCAGACCCAAAAGGGTCTGGCGTATTCCAGAAAGATTTTATTCATGTAACCGTAACCCAATTTACAAATGGCGTCGACTTTTTCAACTGGTAATGCCGGACAGAAAAGCTTGTCGTGTTGATGTTTCAGTACACCCAGGGAAACTGTGACTATTACGTAATCAGCTGGGAATTCCTCACCGTCGCAACACTTGACAACAGCACGCGGACAAGAATCGCTGTTTGGATATCAGAGATGCAGTTTCTTTTTATAATAGTATATTTTCAATGAAAATTTATTAAAAAATTTCATATCGCACCTTATCGCACCCCAACGTACGCAGCTGACAGGTTTACAGTATCTTAAGGAACAGCTAGGTAAGTCTCTTAAAAGTGGTGCCAGAACACCTACGTATCCTAAAGGGACTCGAACGTTGCCTCCAGGAATTTCTATGTAACTGCCAAACTGATCGGCCGAAACTAACGACAGATCGTCGCCGCAGCGACATCTAGTGCAATTTGTCATTCCGTACATGACGCGTGCGGCGTCGTACCTGAAAAGAATAGTCAAATTATTAATTGAAATGAAAAAAATTATTGTATATGCTTGAAAAAGGTACCTCTGTTCTTCCGGAAAATTATGCAATTCCTGCTGTATTCTGACGCCCATAAAATTCAAAAGGGAACCGTGAGCTCGTCCGCATCCTAAAGAGAACAACGCGGCGGCTTGCTGTTCTATCTGTCGAAATGCGTGATAAGCCGTGATGCTCACGGGAAGATCAATCGCTCGGCCATCGCTGGTGCAAAAAAGACCCCGACTTGGGTCCGGCCTGAAGAGCGGTGGCTTAAGAAGGCCCTCTTGAGCAGCTAATGTGAAAACAGGATTGGCCACGCAGCCACCCTCTATCCAGGTTGCACCCATTTCGGCGACTACGTCACCGAGCCAACAGGAATGAATGCGACCTCCTGGTCTAGGAGTATAAATCATGAGAAAATTGTGGAATGAAATTTATGAAAATTTTTGGAAAATTACTAAAAAAAGTATACCTGTCCGTCGCTTCCAATATTGTAAAATTTTGTAAACCACATTGAACCAGTCGATGCGCTGCTGATAGGCCTGCCATTCCGGCTCCTATTATCACTACAGTTGGTTCCGGCTTGCATGGGTCCAACATGCAAGGATCCAATTGGCATGTTTCGAATTTTGCGACCTTCGAACATGATGGTACGTCCTTGCTATCTGCTTTTTTTTCCGACCCAAGTAATCTGCAAGTTTGATGTTTCTTTGTGATTGACTTATCATCGAAGTTGTTATTATGTAATTCTTGTAGGCGATTAATAGCATTTTTAACACTCTGGATGCTAGAGGCTGGTACAGAGATTACGACGCAGTGACAGAGTCTGACCTCTTGTCAATGTCGCATTGGTTGGGTCGTACCTCAAAATATTTAAAAACCTCATACGTACCTTTTGAGTATGCCCTGCAGATTCCTAAGTGGAATCCTTCGGGGCCTCGTGAGGAGCATCTCATTGGATGTTCAACGGCTGAACTAGTGAATTTATCATGAAGATGGTGTGCCTAATTAAAATCGACTTTAAATAATTAATCTGAAGTTCTTCTTGTTGGTGAACGTTGCTATGAGAACATGTCAAACAACGATGGCAGTCGAATTTTTTGGGACGAAATATCCTTTGCCTACTTGGATCGTGTCTGCTCAAATGTATGGGCGAACTTCGTTGCCTATACGTTGGTAGAAAAACAAATTTTCGAATACTTAAATTATATTTTTTATAAGGAAATACGTGGAATATAGTTTATTAAGATATGTGAATATATTACAATTATGAATATGCTACGTCATTGCGTGCGGTCAAGTATTTTTATTATTATAAATAAAATTATGCATTTTTTGTAGAAACTTCTATTTCATAGGTTTTTATTCCTATTCTCATCGTCTTCGTTCCGCCATCTTCTCGTTGACATAAAGAAATCCTGCGTTTCCATTCATCTTAACTGTTTGATTTATTGATGCTAATATTTCCGTTGCTTGACTGGTTATTTCATTCCAGGCAAACTCTATGTCCTTCTCTTCGCACATTCTGCTGCAAACTACGAATCGCACTATTAGCTGGTCCTTGTAATTCGCTGCTATCGTGTAAATACGTTTCCTCTTCATTAAACGATCCAATAGTTCTTTGGTGAGACTGTTATCGCCCTGAGCAAAAACAAAATTGTACATTTATTTCTGTTATCAACCGACGATTACATTATAAAAATATATTTCCTTCCTCACTTTCATTCTGAAGCATACGAGACCCATTGAAACTTCTGTTACTGTTTCAAATCTGTCATCCGACTTTACGAAATGTTCAAAGTGATGCGCCAATTTGACCATTCTGCGAATGTGATTTTGCAATCCTTCGATACCGTACAGTCGCAAGACAAACCATAATTTTAAGGCGCGGAATCGACGTCCCAATGGAATTTGCCAGTGCTGATTAAAAAAAATTGCGTCATAAAAATAATGCATGATATAAATCAGAAAGTTACGTTTAACGATGCTTACTCTGTAATCGAGAGCTTCTCCCTGTTTATCGTGTGCCAAATAAATTCTGTCTACATTAAATGCGTCGATCAAATACCTTGCATTTTTCACCCTATAGTTAAAAATCAATATTATTACTTTGATGAACAATTTAACGGTTATAAGTTTTATTTAATTTACTTCGCTATCGTTCTATTGAAACTTACCACATGGCAGAACAGTCGAAATTGACAAGTAGCCATTTATGTGGATTAAAATTAAAAGAATCGACATAATTAACACCAGACATAAGATAGCGATATTCGGGACAAACAAAGGCAGCTCCTGTAATTAAAAAATTTATAAAAATATATCAATTTCACACAGTATTTCCGTAAGTAATCGACGGTCGGCAAGTCCGTCTACCGATAAGTCATCGTCGGTCGGTATTCTAGAAAATCTTATTGAAGTCTTTAACAGTTAACGGCCGCTGTTACGTATGCATGATTTTGAATTGACAGTAGGTTAAAATCAATGAATGAAATGTCTACCCGTCCAGGTGTTAGTAGTAAATACTGTACCAAATCCAATAAATCACCTGCATATGCAGCATCCACGTGCAGCCACAGATTATTCTCATTGCAGATTGGTCCGAGTTCATCTAGCACGTCAAAAGCGCAAGTGCCAGTAGTACCTAAATTAGCGACCACGTAGCAAGGTATAAGTCCAGCTTCCTCATCCTTCTTCATAGCTTCCAAAAGCGTAGGTCCTCTTAAACGACACTTATCGTCGGTTGGTAATAATCTCATGGGCATGGACCCAAGTAATCCAGCCTTTTCCACCGAAGAATTTGCTTGATCTATCGATTAAAGGTACACGGTAAGAATTTTTCGTAAATTTTTCCCATGAAATTCACTATCAAATTTACCGTAGAAACCAGTAACCGTCTGACATCGTTACCATTTCGTTACTTATTGCAAACGTTAAATATTGTTACTTGCAATTTTTACTGCGTTTCACAATGTCAATGTTTTTTACGGTTGACCCGAAGGCTATGACAGTTAGTGCGCTTCACAGTAAAATTGAATGTAGCGCACGAGATAATCCGACTGTTTTAGAGATGACCTTTTAATCCTTTAGTTACGAGCGCCGGATATATCCAGATTTAGCTTATTCTGCGTTCTTTTTAAATTTAAAGATGTACGTCAAAGATCAGTTTACCCACGAGCAATGTACACAATTCGCGGCGCGTTGCCCCGTCAGTGACGTCAGCTCTGCGGAGCGGACTTCCGTAACGGAAGGGTTAAGTCCGACAAGGTAAAAGCTATACTTTTACAGTACACATTTTCAAGTTTCAAAAATTGTACTATACACTTCAGTAAAAGCTGACGTACCATGCTTATTTTTTAGTAAGATTTCGTGAATTTTTTTGAAACATACGTAATATGTTATGAAATGTCATGACGTCCCGTGGTTACCATCAGTTTCACGGTAATTTTTAATGATAAATTCTCTCAGTGTATGCATAAAAATTATTTTTCCAACAGCCAAATATTATGTTACAAATCTAACCTCACTCACGTAATGCTAAGAACTTACCTGATGTATAAGCCACCAGTTTGGCCTTTATGATTCCTTCGTCCAAATCTGGCTGGAAACTCTTTATTCGACGTATTGTCTTCTCCTTTGCAGCCAACAAACTTACTAGAGTGGCTTCGCTTGCAGAACCCTTAGTAATTAAAATATAAGGATTGTTTCCGTAATAATATTAAGATTACCAACATAACTCTAAGAGTAAACATTATTGCATATTGATTCAGAATATGATTTAGATTTCGAGAATGAAAGGTCCGTGGTTCAAATTCCGAAAAATTCAAACAAATAATTATTATTGTAAAACTTAAAAAAAATTGTGTAAAAAATCAATGTGCTTAAACATTCTTTGAATAAAGGTAAATAAAATGTACCTGTATAACGCCACCGCCAGGTCCGTCACTGCAATTAAGGAATTCTTCCGGCAACCCTAACATTTTCCCTAACCAGTTCATAGTGATAATTTCTAATTCCGTACAAGCGGGCGATGACATCCATGAAAATCCAATGCACCCAAATCCGGCACTCAACATTTCTCCCACTATATCAGGATACGAATTCCCAGCAGGATAATAAGCATGAAAATTCGGTGAGTTCCAGTGTGTCATCTAAAACGGTTTTATATTCCCATTACGAGACAAATTTCAAATAAAATCGCCATTAAGTTTTGTACAGTCCGCTTGACCCACTCACTCCGGGAATTATAAGACGTTCGACGTCCTTCAGCACATCCTGCCAGGATTCTGCCTGTTTAGGTGCTTCATTGGGCATCAGCTGACTCAAATATCCTGGTTCGACACTCGGCAGGACGTCACGATCCCGTAGATTCTCCGTGTAATCGGAAATAAAATCGACGACTGCTTTTCCAAAATCCTCAAACTGCCGCGCGTCCATCTCGGACAATATACAGGTCAAGGTAGCCTTTATGATCTTGAGATTCCGCTGGAATAATAAATGTTTTACGTTCATAGGCAAAGAACGCATCTATAGGCGAAGAATGCATCAGTGATGTATGATGCTCACAATCAGTTTGAAATTATCGGAGTGTTACTTAAAACATTATCTATTTTTTAAATTAACAATAGCATTTAGAACAAACGAGCCAGTAGTCTCAGCCAGAAGTGCAACCCCAGAATGTTACCCAGTGCGTAGCCCGTGAATTCGCCTAAGTCTCATGCACGAAAGATCTGAGGACTTGTCGTACGACGGACGTATGCATACGAACCGTCGAAGCTTCCAAAAGGTTCTAGAAGCTTCTAGAACGTTTGCCGCACTTAACTTGGGATTGGGCTATGCCTCTAATTACCGTGGGAAGAATAAATAAGATTGGATATGGGATAAAATTGATTTTATATATTATACAAAACAAACGAAAGCCTACACCAATTAAATAAACAGAAACCTAGGAAATTCTAACATCTACTACGATTTAACAAAATTTAAGAGCTCCTTCACCAAATATAATAATTATATATTGCTTACCTGGACGTCTGACGATGATGATGGAAAAACGATTAGATATTTGAAGTTGAGAAATACGATGCCGAAGTAAATTAGTAGAACGAACTTAATTTATTATTAAGTGAAATACTAAACAGAATTAATCTGAGTAACTAATCTACATGGTATATTCTCGAAAAGTTAAAAGAAACTGAACAACTGTGCCAGTTGATTGATCGGTGAAGAATGAGAGTTAATCTTGAAGCTATTGGTCAATATAATTTTCTATATATATATTTAATCTTGAAAGGTCATCTCGCAGTCCCAAAAGCTGAGACCCATACAAGAAATATCTGTCTCCACCACGGGTCGTCCGACTGACGTCACTTTACAATCTCTACAGTGAAAACTCACGTACGATCGATGGTCGGGTAGGATCGCAATTTGATAAGTTAATTCAAATAAGTAGAAACAAGTCCCAAGTTAAAACTTGCAATTTGCTTCCTCCGAATCGTAAGTAGTGTACGAAATCCCTATATGAGGAAGCATTTTTATTTTTTGTTAATTTTTGGCTTTCTCACAGAGGAATCTTCGTCTACTACCGACGATTCGGAGGAAGCAAACTGCAAGTTTCAACTTGCGGCTTGTTTGAATCGGCTGAAATTCGAAAACTTGTAAATATATATAATCAGACCCGATCTTCACCAAATTTTATACATGTCACGGCTAAATGATGTTCTATACTATTGGAAAATTAGAACTCAACCGGTCAAACTTGACGGAAGTTATAATATATACTATAAACTTAATTTTTCGAAAAATTCAAAATATAAAATCAAAACTTCTCGATGGATTCGGCCCAAATGCAATACCAACCAACCTCGGATACAAATCTCTTTGTCAAGAATTATTTAGATGATTATCACAAACTTGCGGTCGCGAGAGTGCGAACGTCTTTCTTTAAAAAAATGCCATAAAATAAACAAAAACTTGAATATTTTTTATTCTTATAATACTCTTTGGAGTATTCTTGAAAATTAGAAACGAATGCGAATTTTTACAGGCTCAACCTACTATGTCCACTATGCATACTATACATTACTATGCCCACTGAACACGTTCAAATCATGCAGGAGAAATATAAATTTGGTTTTTAGTTTCTCCGATACTACCAATGACCGGCGCTAGGTGCCGTCCAGCGATACGGGACTTCCCCTAACTAGTATCGTACGCATCCTCATGTCTCGAGACACTCTACTTGCCTGCGAAATTTTGATAAAAATAAATGAGTCGACTCGTGTACGTTTCTTGCTAGTATGTTTGCAGAAATATGCGGTTAACGTCATTTGCTTATACGCTGTTAAAAAATAAATTTCAAATTTTTCGAAATACTGAAATTACAGTTTCACAGGAAAATACATGGAATTTAATTTATTAAAGAATGTAAACATTCGGATAATTGGATTTTATTATTGTAGTTATGAAATTTTTTGAGAATTATCATTCGCGTTTGACTTTTATTCCTTTATTATCGCTGAAATCTCGCCGCCTTCTTCAGCAGCTATTGACCCGGCGAATCGGTTAATCTTAGCTGTTTCACTTTTGAAGCTAATATTTCCGTTGCTTGACTGGTTATTTCATTCCAGGCAAACTCTATGTCTTTCTCTTCGCACATCCTGCTGCAAACTACGAATCGCACTATTAGCTGG
>JARQTI010000843.1:53998-87205 GCA_030142655.1 Trachelus tabidus | reverse complement strand
AGCTCAGCGGATGAGGCGAAAGGGCAACCCCCGACAGCATGGTCTATACGTCTAGCTTCACTAACAGAGTGACTACCCATATATGACTACTCAAATAAATATGTTCAATCCGACCAAAGAAATAGGAAAAGTAAGATAAACACAATGAAAATTGAGATGGAACAGAGCGAAACGAGAAGAAAGAAAGGAAGATAGAAATAAAGAATTAAAGAAGTAGAAAAGTAAGGAATAGGGGTATAAAAGTACAGAAGAAATAAGGAAAGAGATAAATCAGAAAGTAGAGAATGAAATATGAAGAAATAAGGAAGTAAAGAAGAAATGAGTAGAGAAATAGAAGAAGGTTGGAAATGGATACGAGAGATGATTCCAAGAGACCAGTACAGGAGACCTGCTCGAGGAAGAAGGAGCGCTCCGAGTCGAGCGCTCTCCACTCTCCGGCTCCTCCCACTCGTCAAGTCCTGCGCGACGAATTTGCGCGCACACAATTTTGGGCAGTTTCCAGTACTTCTGAATATTCTTGGCCAGAATTTTGGATTTCTAAGTGTTAATATTTTACTTTAGTGATTTAATTAATTATTTTAATGTTCCAAACCCCTAATTTATTAATATTTCAATTTGAACATAATTTATTTTCGGTATTCTACAATTTCAATTAAATTTTTGTCTACTCCGTATATTCTGCGAGATTTTGATTCAGCCTACATAGATTTTGATTTAGCATACTTCTCAAGAACTATTGAAAAAGCCTATTGATGAACCATTTTTCAAAAATTGACTTGCTACACAAGTGTCAAATTGGCACCACACTTTCTTAAAAATTTCTTAAAAATTTTTTAACAATAGGCCTTTTCAATAGTTCTTGAGAAGTTCTATACTTCCCAGTCTCGTTCTAAGGTTTGCTTTGGGAACCAGTGCTGAGGTAGTGGAGAACCTCTGCCCTCCGAGCTACACGTTCGTGTTCACGTTTAGCTCGGCAACGACGGGATTTGCACAGTCGACGGAGGCGATGATCATAAAATCCTACTTCCAGATTCGCCGCTACGATTTAGCGCCATGATTTTGGTACCGCCTAAAACCGTAGCGTTGTGCTTCTCCCTACTCTTTTCTGCTTGCAGTGTCTTCGATCGATGAAATTTATTATATCCACTGTCAAATACAGTTTTCTATGCTATTCTCTGACAGAACTTTGCATACAGTCGCTCAATGTTATACAGTGAATAGTCACATTCACACAGGGCTACCTTATATCTGGTCCAAGAGTATATCGCGAATTGAAAACGCAATAAATAAAACATATCACCCTTTTCCATACAACCTTAAAAACTTGGTAAATAAGCATTTAGATTAAAAATTGATAAGTACTACACTGTCGTTTACAAAAATGCATTCAAGTAACTATTCATTGGAAACTACCTTGCAAAATCGCTAAGTAAAGCTAAACTAATATATGGCTCACGAAACAAAAAGCAAATATTCAATTTCGTTCATTTTCAATCAAACAGTTTCACAGCCCAGCAGAAACTGCAGAAATTTCCAGCACCTTAAGCTTTTACGTTATACACAAGCGTAACGTCTATCCAGGAATTTATTAAACTGCAAAAATTCAATGCACAAAATATATAAAAAAAGTTCATACAAATCTACATCCCCCTGTAGTATTGCAATTTTTCGTATCCCATTTTTTCGCTTACTATAATCTATAACAAGGACTTCCGGATGAGATGATATCAGCTGATACACGATTTAATAATCATTCAGCTGGCAGTACCTAATACGAGCACTTCCCATACTGGAAGCATGGTCTGTATGTGACTGCATGTAGGTAAACAGGGACACGACGATACTCTGCGTACTTGGAGTAAATTAGTTTGGCGTCGCGACGCCTGGAGCAGTACAGTCTGATTTCGAAATCCACTGTGCAGTCAAGCACAGGAATATATGATAAATGCATAATCTAGCATAAGGTGTTACGTTGCAATAGATTCATAAAGATTCTTTTTAATACTTTTTTTCACATGCATTTCTTTATTTTGTTCACCCGGTACAATTGCGAATGTTTTATCTGAAATTTTCTGCGAAGTTGCAATTCAGTCGCTGAATCCTGTACTGTTTCAGATAAATATCTCAAACTTGGAATTACGTTGATATAAAGTATAAGAGATTGGGACTTAGTTTTTTTCTCACGTATTTCTTATGTGTCAAAGAGTCAGACCGTTTCACCAGAAATAAATGTCACTAAGGTGGAATTGGATTTCGGTAATCCTTTTTCCGAGAAATAATACGGAAGGGGATGTTTGATTTCGAGAAAATAAAGTGATGGTATTTCTGTCAACGATAACGATTATCCATCGTGATTATCGTGATAACAGTTTTAACTTTCCACTCGTATTATGCAATTGATTTACTTACGATGACGTATTCTAAGTCTGCTTGAAATTAAAAAAAATAATTCTTACGGCTTATCAATAAAATTTTAACCTTTCGACTTTCACGTTTTTTACATTTTGAGGAGAATCTGGTTATCGTGTTTTTGCTTTTTATAGATGTTGAAAAGTTGAGACGTAACGTTCTCTTCAAATTCAAGAGAGTGCTCCTAAAGTAGACTATTTTACGATGATACTTTATATTTGTGTTACATATCCGTGACGTCACATAAAATCGTAACGTGTTCCGAGATTATCGCGTGATAAACATTTTTCTGAATTAATTGATTAGGGACAAAATCATTTTATTATTTCTTAGAAAATTTCATTTATAAATCGTCTTAACTAGATAAGGTTCGCGCTATGTTCTTAGGATGATTAAAATATTCAAATCTTTCGTAACTTACTCGCTAATATTCATTGTGTGATTAACCCTTATCACCTCAACAGTACTATCGATTGAATTGATAAGGGTTTAAATTCAATCCAACCTCTACGTATATTTTTGAAACGATACGTATAGTCGGGACATGAGTTCCATTTTAAGGTGCCATCTCCTTACTAAACGAAACGCAAATAAGTCCCTTGTAACTGGAACTGACGTCACGGCTCGACTGTAGCAAACACTGTTATCATTTTGTGGATGGTTCAATTTCTAAATATTGTATGTTAAGAATTGCTGATGTTTTACCTTCGAAAAATCTGTGGAACTTAAAGAATAGGGTGGGAGCAAAATGCCCCACGTGCCAGGATTCCTGTAGCAATCGGGTGGGCGAGCGACGACGGGTTAAGAAATTGACGTTAATGCGGAAGAAATATTGAAGAAAAATAAAACTGGAGCAGATTGAAATGTCAATCTCATAGAGCAGGAAGCTTAAACTAATTAATTGAACCGTTAATCTGCAGCTGGATGATTAGTGAATGATAATTAGTAAATAAATTACTCAATAATTTCTTAATCTATCAGCCACCTCCTATATATTAATACACACTATATATTGAGTCACACCTGTATCCTCGGAAACTGCAATATTGTGCGTTTAGAAACTTAGACTCTAATACAGAATTGATCGATAATGAAATAAAATTAAAATCAAATTGTGATTATTGTTGAATTAACAAATTTACAGTAAATCAATAATGAAATGGTGCTCAATGTTAATATTCTATATAGGATATCTAGTAATTTTTTAGTGACATACTTTTTATTAATAGTTCTAAAAAAATATCTCAATAACGCAAGTACTATTCTGACCTATTGAATAACATTTTGATATCAGGCCCAAATTTTAAAGTACACTGTTTAATTAGCGCTCGGAATTAATTTTGCAAATTTGATTAATGCGCGACAGGCTTGTTCCGAAGTCGTATAATACGAATTTAATTAGGAAATTATTAAATTCCACTTGTTACGCAACGATAATCGCTTCTACGCTCGTATGAAATTAATTTTCGAAATGTTCACATTTTATCGCATAGTCACGTAAACTGAAAATTGTTTGGAATTATTTAAACTCTCATTATAATTTTAGTTGCTTGTACGACTGTCTACTAAAGAATTTAAACAAAAAAATAAAAGAATATCAACCGGCGAGCATAAACAAATTTATATCAAGTACGTTAACACTCTTATTGTTTCACAGTGACAGTTCAAAACCTCAGGAGAAACTATGTAGAAAATTATGAGACTTGGAAAAAGCATTCAATGGCCGCGAAATCCATTTGAGAGAAAATTATTCAACGCTTCAAGGATTTAACTCAAACGACCAAAATTTAGGAAGCTGAGTGCTTGGTCTTTTTTGCGGTAAGCCCCATAGTTCTTATCCACAGGATTAGGAAAATTGCGAATTCCACGTAAGATTCAGACCTAAGGGCTAGAAGATTTCCTGAGATTCCGCTGGGACATTTTGCTGTAAGAAGGTAGAGAAAAACGAAATTAAAAGCAGATGAGAATATAAGATAAGGTACATATATATATATATATATATAAAATTATGTAGTTCGTATAGTTTGAGAACCCAGGCGATTTTGGGGCATTCACAATAGCGAGCTAATGTTTAAAAAAAAACTAATCCTTGGGATATCACAGCATTGAAATTCTAACCTAATCTAACCTGGCGAAACTTCTAAGCCCATCGCAGACACTGGGTGTGTAACATTGGAAAAATATAAAATAGATTCGGTGTGACAGCCGCTTTATGGTCCTCAAAACATGCGTCATGTTGAAATTAGATTGAGACCCGACCCCAAACTATACAATTGTTCTCAATGTGTACGTTGTATATCCAAATTGTCCCCAAACTACCATTTAAACATTGTATATACGCACATACATATATACCTACCTCGGATCCTTTTTACAAATGACTGAATATCTATGTATACATATATACCTACTTATTTGAGTACTATCTCATCATGCTGAAAGCTACGATTTGCATTCGTCGACTTGGCCGCATTATACTTTGTACTTGCTCTGTACGTAACCTAACCTGTCAAACCCAAGCTTACCTAAACTAGAATAAAAATATATCCCAAACTGTTATGTCCAATCCATGCAAAAAATTATCTATTCGGGGTCTAATTCGTTATATTATGTTTTTGCACAGAAAGTCTGCTTAAAAGTTCTTTATGCACTGCATATGCGTCGAAAGGGTTGATAGATGCGTAGGAGTGACCGATTGTCAAGAAATGTATGAATTTGAGAAAAAACGCAAACTAATTTTATTATTTTTGATTTCTCTTTTTCGCTTGCAGATATCTCCTTGAGATTTGTGAATCCTTTGACTTTTGAAAGCTGCTGTAAGCCGCAGAAGCCTTGAGGGGTTGCGTGATCTATATTTCGCGTTGGTTCGGTGCTATCTTTGAAGTTCAGAATTCGCATCCAAAAAGCATTATGTGTTTATCTACTTGAATTTTGCAGATCCTCTTTTTCAGGAAGAATAAGTTTCTCAAATTTTTTTTTTCACGTACACGTAATCTGCGTTGACACGACAAGCCCACAATGCAAATCTAAGTTGTTATCATAAGTGGATCTTCGGGTTATAAAGCCGAGAAAAAGTGGTTTACGAAAACGTGATCTATTAAAGTTCACAAAAAAATTATTATCTTTATTATCACCTCCCGCTGCAATTTCCAGATGACGCTGAAGTTACTCAAAATAGATAATAGTATCGCTAGCTTTTCGAAATAGTTGCTAATCGTAATTTATCCAAAAAAAATATTTTGCAAATTTATCCAACGTTATTCTATTAATGGTTATTTTCTCTCGGAGGATGAAATTAGGGTACAAAGATACATCTATCTATTTATATATGCCTTTGGATAAATTTCGATTTACTCAGTTTGGTCAATTTTTTATATTTATTGCCAATGATACACATATGCAATTTACCTTATTCACGTATACCAATATCCAATAACTCGAAGAAACCTGGTGGTCGATGGGTTGAGTCTCGCCCATTTCTGCTCCGTTTAGAGTTGCTGTACACCCGGGACGAGGGTAACTTGCCGTTCAAAAAAAAAAAGCGGCGTCCACAATGTTTAACAACGTCACATTTATTTGTCATATAGACTGATAAGAGGTCGTAGCAGCCAGCAGAGCTTAGCTTTACCAACGTCCTGATTTAATTAATTCTAAGCTTCCAGTACCTGCGAACTCTACCCAAAAACTAAACTCTTCCAACACGGCTTCGCTAAGACGGTCTGCTTTGTGGGTAGGAAAAGGCACAGGTTTCCTGCTAGGCTAAAAAAAAGAATAAAAACTCAAAAAAATGTTAAATATGAAAAATCAAAATAACGAGCCAGCATCTTCGCTATCGTCTTCGTGTGCGGATATGGATATACGTATAATTAAATATGTTAAAATTTCTGTCGTAGCTTTCGTATACGTCTTATAATTTTAGGCAAGGTATACAGAGTTATTCAGTAGAAACGGCCTGAAGCTAGCGCGCCAATTTGAGTATTATGTTAAAGCCATGTTCAGGCGGTGCGTTTCGTCTGAATAACCTGGTACGTGTATCCTTCCACTTTGTACAATTATTGTGTAATTTTAACATAACATTGTTATTTATATCTACTGCAAGGTCTTTTGGCTTAACGGGCGAAGGAAGATAAGAAAAACAGGCGCAGCTTTAGCTCGGCTTAACTAACTGACTACGAGCCCGTAGAATAGGCAGGCGAAATACATAGAAATTACCCTTTTGGACGTCAGGCGTACTGGAACTTATGTCTGAGGCCGACAGGAAGCTCTGATGGCCGATTGGGGCAGCCGTTACGAAAGTCCACCTAGTTCAGCCCCATAGAAGGGCAACGAAGAAGAGCAGAAGACCTAGTAAAAACAGTGAGCCAATGAAGAAGCAAATCAAAGGAAAACTTACAATTAGTTAAATAGTAAGTCAAAGAGTAAGCAAAATTCATTGCACGTGGCGAATGTCCAAGAAACGTGCAGACAGTAAGAAAAGGTATGAACAGCTTGCAAGAAGATGACTCGTACGCCGACAGATGGGCAATAGGGACTTTAGCCTCGGGTAGTAAAAGATGACCGAAAAAAGGTAGCTGGAATACGAATAAATGTGTCCATCCCAGATACGGATTACTAAGGTACCGGGTCAGGTCAGATTGCAAACATGGGGAAAGCAGGCAGGAAGCACACACTTGAGCGAAGCTTGCGGGCATACATGTGAATATGTATTGCAAATCCGCCCCTTGACATATATGTATATAGGATGTGAGATATATGATACATACGAATAAAGTAGGTGAAATTGTAAACGGATCACATTTTTTGTATATTTATGTAAAGTGGAAAAAATCCAAGAAATTTTATCAACGCAAGTATGAAACAGTCACGCATATCGTTAACGTCGGCCGACTTCGTAAACCGGAGGATTTTCTAATTAGCAAGAATTTCGAGTTAGAATAATTTGCTAACGGGGGCTGTACCTTTCACGCTAATTCCGAAATTACTTTAACAAGTTATCCGGGAACCAAAGACGAAGGCAACAAACTTAACCACAGTTAAGGAAACTTGAGATTCCAGTCGTTGCTTTGTCATTCGTAATATTTCGGGATCCAACTTCCAGATATGAGATACAGTTTTCTACCTTGCAATTTAGAGACCTTTTTTGACTTTTTTCTATCTCCTATATAATACAGGGTGGTCACTGAAAGATCGAAGGATTTGAAGGGGTTTTTGTTTTATATCATGCAGTTTTTCAGTGGCTACCCTGTACAATCGTTCATACTTATTTCCTTTAGGTCTGTGCCTAAGGCATAAGTATGATCAGTGAATTTACTGATAACGAACGAAAGCTTTAATTTGAGCTTGTATATTATATTTACGTTGATCAAACAATGATTATTCGATTCAACTGATCGATTCGATTAATTGAAAATATAATTTACCATATTCGCTCCTGTCATTTATTATTATTAATATCCCGCCGTCATAATAAACATTAACAATTAATGAAAAAAATAAATTATTTCCTATAAATATACCAAAATGAACTTTATTAGATACATTAGTTAATTGCTATACATATGTGAAAGTTACTTATGAATTTTCCATACACAGAATTACCCCGTATAATTCATTAGTTCTGTTTGTATCGTACGCACAATATAAATTACTGATAACGAGCAATTTTCAAAATATGATGTATTAAATATTATATATATCAATATTAAACCCATAGCGATCACGTGGACCAAAAAAATTTTATTTTTGGTATGGTACAAAAATATTTTTGGTACAAATGTACAATACATTTCTCTACATACGCGTTAAACAATAAACTCATTTTTTCCTATAATTCCATTATTAGTGATCTTTAACCCTTTGATAAGCTGCACGATAAATACCATTACACAGCCGTAAAAATATGTGAAAAGTATTATAACGAATTACCGTTTCTATTTTTATGACGACACCCAGTATATATTAATTACCTAATGGTCACTGCGTACATAATAACCTAGTTAACACCGATGTACGATAAGAGCTATCTCTCCATCTCTCTTCCCATAAGGGGAGGCGAAATGGATACTCTATATGTATACTTTGTATTAAAACCCAGTGTAATGTAGACTAACGTGGCATATCAAGAGACTCGGTCGAGTCTCGCGCCAAGTACAGGCAACCCGCCGTACAGGGCACAGCTCGCAGAGACTCTTTACTCGAGTCAACTCTTATACCTGTGTTTGGAACGAAATATCTTATTAACCGCTATACATGAGAAAAAGTTATCGATACATTCACTATAGGAATTGAGGGTCCCGAATTGATTGCCACCACGTTCAATACGATTAGTGTACGAGATCAGGGCGCACTGAGATAGCGAACAAGATGATTTTATTTCAGTTCCGTCGTCGTCGTCGGTTTCGCACGTCCATCTACTTTTTTACACGACAGATGGCGCTGACTGCTTTGCCTTCTTTACTTATTTGTATTCTGGATGGTGTTGGTAATTTACGACTACGCAACACAATCAAATACACTTTGTACGTGAAGCAACCGTTCACGTAGTACTCGATAAGGAATTACCTAAAGTTGTATTAATTATTAAATGACCATTAAATCATAATCAACTACGGGAAGCAGTAGTAATGTAAAAGAGTAATGAAAACGTTATAGGAAATTTTGAAAATACAATTAAAATGATGAGCCAGTGCTAGATCGTATAATAGGTAAACATGTAGTGACTTAAGTAGTTGGCCTCAATAATCTGATATCAATACTTTTTGTTGGAGGAATTCACAGCACTCCTGTACTTGTCGTAGTTTTTTACACGTAAGTGTTTTTTGGGGGATATTCTCTTACTACTATACTTTAGATCATAAGGCCTTCGGAAGCGACTATGCTTTATCTTTGTTTTGTCTATGTGGAAATAAATCGAAAAAGAAATAAAAATACATTTTTGCAATGAAACAAGGACCAGAAACTTTTACAGTGCGCTAAACCGGGTAGGGACAACCGCTTCACATATGGTCTACATATTAACTTCCCCTCCCATACGTAAAGAAACTATATCAAGGCTCACCTTATAATTTAACATAAATTATAATGTTTGTAGAGGATCAACCCTTAAGCCGCGTATACACTTGCAACAGGACCCCCTAACATATCCGGGTAACGTAACTCCAGAAATGCGTTCAGAAATCTTACCCAGGGTAATTCGGGCATGTTGCGTCTCTTTTTATTGCCGTTACCCTGAAGAGGATATAACGATACTATAGTCGACTCTAGAGAAGTTTCTGAACATATTCCAGGAGTACTTTAAGAGTAGGATTACACGGTTACGTTACAGGTTGATGTTAGGGAGTTTTGTTACAAGTGTAAACGCGGCTTTAAAGGGCCGGCGTAATTTTTGATGCGATCTTGACAAAGATTTTTTTTAACGTGATCAGTCAGAATTGGTGGTATAGATAAACTCGATTTACTTTCCATCGTTATCTTGTATTCTAAACTTCATAAATAAAGGAAACAGTCGAATTAGTTGAGGGAATAAAGAAGAAAATTTAATCATGGATCTTTGTTCTTTCTTCAGGGGATTTCTCAGATTTGTCTTCCGCAGCTTTTAATCGGAAATTAATTAGTGATTTTGCTTAGAGTTAATACGATTGTACTGGTTTAAGCAGTAGATATACTTAGCTACGTTGATACGTAGAAATATGAAGGTATCTAGAAATAGTTTAACGCGCAGTGACTGTAATAGGTTCTTGTATCGACAACCTGCCAATTGAAATCTATTTTCTTGGTATTTTCAACCTACGTATATTTTTTTTGGCAGTTCTTTAGCCGACGGGGTTTTTGATAAGGCGTAGATAACAGCTAAGCTTCGATCATTTAGACGTCTTCGTTGACATTCGAAATACCTGTAGGACCGATTCGAGCACGGAATAATAAGAAAATATTGAGTCAAGCTGTACTCTCTATACATTCGACTTTTCTTTCGTATTTCTTGATAAAAGTGATAGTAATCTCATCTTAATTGAGTCAAGTCTTTATATTGATTATTATTAGATTGAAGTCTCGTTATGGTCTGGATCGAGTTGCTTTATGAACGCGGACAGTCTGATGCTATGTTAGACAAATTTTTGTAAAAAAAATTTTGAAGCTTAGAAACGTATAAAATAGTCCATGTTTGTTATTGACATCGTACGTAATTAGCTTTAAAGTATTCGTCGTTAATCAGCCTAGTAATAATTATTTTCGACAGAGTAATGATTATTGTTTTATAAATAATCATTATTACTTCAGGCTATTTGTTAATCGTTTTCCACTCGGGCTTTGAGTTGATTTATATTAATTGTGTTAATATTTGAATAATAATACTGCAATAATATTATGGAAATCGCGAAAACGTTGAAACTATAGTATGAATTACATTTGGTGTTCACTGTGTTATAATGACGTATTTGTAACACATGTACCTACAGCCTGAATTATATGTAATTTTATTTTGAGATTGCGAAAACAATTTGGACTCCCTATGTAATATATAATATATATATATATATATATATAGTTTATATGAGAGGTGACCCTTGGTAAAGTAACAAAAGGTCAAAAGATTTTCCGCTGGAAAAGGTCAAAGACTCAAACTAATGGACACGAGGCTTGATGAAATTTTTTTCATTCCTCGACTCCATGTGAATCTATCAGGTCTCACATTACATGTATGTACATATAATATCTCATGACTTTTTGTTATCTTGCTTTTATTAAACTTTTAGACGAATCTTTCTTTCGGTCACTTTGCAGTAGCCACTCACAGACTTACTCGGGGATAGGGGTGGGGTGATGAAGTGACAAAGGAGGTAAAGGAGACCATCGTCCGTTTCCGATCAGTTAATGAAAAGTTAGAGCAGAAGTCAACATGTAATCTTTACTTAGTAACAGTTTTATCTCGTTGTTAAAATTCGCGCGCGGAAATTATCATTATTATCCTACGTTTACTTAATGTTCGCTTTCCGATTATTTGATCATCTCAATGGAAATCCCTAATCAGGTAGAAATTTATATTTGATTTATTACAGGAACAAATCGGTCATTTGTATTATATCAGAGATAGGTGCTAACGCAGCTCAATGGACGTTCATTAAAATGTACAAGGTGGTCATAAAGTAATGTATCTTTGTGAAATGTTATATAACTGTCTAGAAATTGTCGAATTTTTCAAATTTGTGTTTTCTTATTTCTAATTTTCCTATACGCTATAACTTATAGAATTTTTAAATACGAAAGTCACTTTATGACCACCCTGTATAATATACACTCCGCTCTACATTCTCGATACATAGAGCGAACGTGGGTCTGGAACCTATGGCAAGCGGTATATATATGGCATAGGTCACGTCCCAAGTCGAAAACCTGGCACCGGTTTGAGCCTATTTAACCTCCATTCCTTTGTTCTTTTGGTTTGCCGACTGAAGTCATAACTTTTAGGTCAAAACTGGGTTTAACAAGATTACACAAACACAGATTTAGACCTAAACAGCCTAAAACGAATCTTAATGGAGATCTTACTGAAATCATTAATTAGGGTCTACAAGCTGAAAATGGGTCTAATATTTCTGTCTCGAAAATAGGATTTCGAGGTTGCAAATGAGATTTTCTGGCACCGTTTTCCACCTAAGATCCTAATTCTTGGACAAGCCTGACAATTTAAGGCTCAAAGACTGACCTTAACACACTCGCGTTTACCTATTCTGCAATCTTAGCAGCATCAATGTCCTCGTGTAAAATAAATAGATTTAAACCTGTGTTAAATTTTCGACACGGGGTACATGTATACTTCCTCCCGCAGATCCTCGCTAAAATATTGGTTTGCGCGAACTCAAACAATGTACCAATTACGTGGAATGGTAATACACGCTTGATTGGTTTAATAATTTACTAACGTATGATTCAGTTCTAGACACGTGATTCCCGATACACGATTGAGACTGTAATTAAATTGTTAATTAGAAATTATTAAGACTATAGGACGCTCATTGCATTAACATAATTGTTACGTGAAAAATTCTTCCTTGTTACAGATTCGTCATTTAGTTTTACTGCTATAATCCTTTTTTAGTTTCTCATTAAGTTTTGAGAATATTACGCGAACTGATAACCTTGATGAAAACCAATCATGTTCTCGAGTATAGGAAAATTTGTATTGTCAATGTTAATTTTTATCAAAACTAATAAATGGTACTTCATTGATTTACCCCTGGACCAAAAAACCCCATTGGTAATGTAAAATTTCCCTACAGATTGTTAAGTTTCAAATTTCCTCTCATGTTTATATCAATATTTGAGTTGTTCAATTATCCCGTCTTCTCTCTTTTAGTTCCTACATTCAATTGTCCTTTTTGTACTTTTCTTTCGACTGTACAATCCACGACCAAAGGACTGAAAGATAATTGGACAATGACGAGAAAATGTAAATTACGTTTCTCCTGTCTTTACTTCATACGCACGAAGATGTGTTCGAAAAATGAAAAATCTCATGAATAAAAATTGAGTTGCAGGTAGCGAATACAATTTGAAAATTCATTGTTCCTCCACGACAAAGTCAATACTCGGTTCGCCGTAACTCGAAGCATTCGATCGATCGGCTTCCGCTGTTTGTTTGTTAGAGACTAAGCGTCTAGCTCTAATTAGAAGTGGCAGCGACAGGAAGTGATACCCAGATAGAGTCACTTGTCTTACGCCCCAGCAACCCTCCATCCCTTCAGCGCCATCTCACAGTCGCACCCTTCAGCTCCCTCTTGCTTAAGCTTTACAGTGTTGTCATCTCGGAGTCTTGTTATTCGAATGTCGACATTAAAGCTCATTAAAGCTCAACCTTTGGACGTCGTGACTGGCCCGATTTACAAACCGCAAATTGCGGTTTAACGCACCGGCAAACAGGCTTGACGTTTCGTTTCAGCCTCTCCGTAGGTTCGATTTCGTTTTGTTGGGTAGGGTTGGTACTCCTTCGTGTAATCATCTGGGCGGATGCTCCTGACAGATTTTTCATAAGGATTTTCGGATGCTTTGAAATTTTATTCGCGCGTAAGATTTAAAGAAGCTTCAGCGACTTTATTGTTATTATTGTTGTTGTTGTTGCTGACGTCGTCGTCAATCTTGTACGTCCTATCAGTTTTCTTTGTCGGTGAATCATTGGGACGATGCTAATCAGATCTATAAGAAGTTTTTAGAAATATGACTGTGTCGGTCCGCATTTCTTCTTAATTTTCGGTTAGGTACGTACCGAAGCGTGAAAAATTCTTTGATGTGCAATCTTTCGTTGGAATTACGTTGAATTTAATATGAAATTAATCCTGTGTTAATTTTGGTGATAATTATCTTTTATCGGAAAATCTAGGAATTTTTTTATGACGTCACTGCGACATACGGAATGACGTTCTATCGAAACGAATCGACTGAAAATCTGCGTTGGATTGCTCTTTATTTTTTTTTTCAATGGATTTAAAATATTGTGCGCAAAAATGCGATTTCAAATCCCGATTTCGTAATCCGAATAAAATAAAATTGCAACGGAATAAAATTTTAAGAGGATTTGTTATTTAGTGGACGGTAATGGCGTCGCGACGGCAGCGCTCGACTTTTAATCTAACCGAAAGTGATTTGAAAGAGGGAAACGTTTTATTATTTATATTAAATATAAATCTTTCACTGATATTTTATTTATATTTTTAACGGGGACTTTCCACGTTAATGTAATATACGATGTTGCATATTTCATTACTTTTTAGCTAAAAATATTTTTAACTTGGTTTCATCCAGTTTTTTGTCACGATGGTAAGTAATATATATTGTAATGTACACATTGTCAATAATTCAAATCGCCAAGGTATAACTTTGCTTATTCGAATCACCGTGTATATAGAAACAGAAATATTAAACGGGCATCGTGACCCGTATAATTTTCGCATTCCTTAAGACACCTATATCCTAACCTAACGTGATGCATTCCGAGCCCATCAAAGCTTAGGGTGCCTAATTAGCGGTTTCTTCAATTAGTGGCTTACTGGTGTTTCCATTGTGTTTAAGGCGTGCCGTTTAATAGCGCTTCTGTTTGATTTGATTCTAGTCTTTTGGATTTTTGGAATATTAAAGATAATAATCCCGAATATTATTTCCTCGTTATTGTCGCCGTGACTAATTTCAGGGTAATTATCTAATATCAGGGATTCGATGCTCCTATTTTTCCCTACCTTCACCGGCGCCGCTATCACAAGTCGATAGGAGTTTTGAGGAATTTTAAAATTTCAGGAATTCTCTTAGATACAGTTATTCAAATCCAAATTTTTAACTTATGTGGAGCTCTTGACGTATGCATAATCGAAAATGAGTGATTGGAAAGAAGAAAGGATAGAGGATGGGGGGAAGGGGGGTGTATAGGAAGGGAACGTCACAATATATAAATTGGGTTATCTATTCTTTCCTGACGTTATCAAATCGTCTCCCTTTTCTTGAATTCGATTGTCACTTCCTTCCGGAACAAGGTTAAGAAATAAATCGAGTGAGCCCGATAATTTTTCCCACGAGAAATCTTCGTCAATATCAAATTCCTTTTTTGAAACATCCTGTCACGTATGTACCAGTAAAGATTGTTGGGATTTGATTAAATAAAAAAAATCAAAATTCCCTTTGATTTCGTATCAAATGCACCGTTGCTCAATCTACGATCTTCCGAATATCAGAGGAAAAGGAATTATCTCATCAGGCACTACAAACAATGGCACTTTCCGTCCGCATACCGTTTCCCATGAAATGGCCGTAAATAAATTTCTTCGGACGCATCGTCCCTCTGACATAGATAACAGTTATCGTCCCAGTTGGGTTTTCGGGTTCTGTGTATCATCCGCCATTTTTTTTGTTACCGACTTCTGTATCAGAAAATCAGAATTGCCATGATCTATCTGAGCCGAAACTTTGACCGTATCCAGTTCACAATTATTGTCTTTAGTTATCGCTTTTGTCCAATCGGTGCGACTGTTTGCTGCCGCCCACACGAGTCGAATTTGATTTATCGAAATCCCTTGTATCGTCCCCATCGGCTGATTCCGTCGAGTCAACTTGAAACGTCGTTAGCAGAGTGGGTCAATAGTGTCCAAGTATTTAGGAGTAAAATTACAGTGCTGTGGGTTGGCAGTAATTTTACTATTTGTCAAAGGGAGTTTTTTGAAAAGGGGATTCTTTCAACTAGATACCAGGGATGGTCCTCGCTTGTGGTTATGTACGATTTGTGTACATTTTGAATCCCCATTCTGGGTCTTTTTTTTATCTTTCTTATTCGGTAGCTATCATTTATTTTTTTTTAATTCTTTTTTTGACGATTCAGGATCGATATGCCTTAGGAAGCTTAGACGCTGCATTTTTTGCATTGCAGTTTATGACGTTGCTGAATATCTTTTACTGTGCTGAATGATTTTTTAATTTACCCCTTTCGTCTAAAGGGCGACAGATATTTACGGAGGTTCGGGGTTGATTAGACGTTGGGGAATGTTATTTTTTAATTGGATCAATTCAATGCTGGAGATTGATTTTTTATATAAAAAAATATATTGGGATTATGGAACTCATCAATTTTATCATAGCTTTTGGTCATTTGGGTTTAAATGCGACAGTGGCTGGATAAATCTTGTGCGTGTAGGAGAGATGGGAATACAGTTTCTTATAACTTTCTTTAAAACTTTCTCTGCCTTTTTTCGATTTTCATCGGTGGTTCCTGGCAACAGTGTAATGAGCTTTGGGTAGGAAACGGCAAAAATGTTTCCCTGGCGCCATGACACGTCTCTAAGCTGTCACTGTCGAATATTTACTTCTGTTTTATATATTTGTCAGCAATTTTTAAAAAATTGTACTCCGCAGGGAAAATATTTTTGTCGAAACGCTTCAAATTCAAAGTTTCCTCGCTTTTAGCTCTTGCACGTGTGACATGCTATAAATAATAAAGTAAGTTCCATTTCCCCTTGAATATCAAAAACTCTATAATGTTATTTACTAATTTTCGTAATTTTTATTATATTGAATACTGTTTAGCCTTGTGGCACTGGGTATCTCTTTTAAATAGAAGAAAATGTAGATTCGTAAATTATATTGCAAACGCGTGTGAGAAATCACACTGAAAATAGGAGTTGAAACTATTTCAAAAGTATACTATACTGGATAATAATATCTCGTGCATCAATTGCATTTGTTACTATGTGGAATAAAAATTCTACAAAATTACAGCAATTACTACCAAACAGGCTCTTTTGTCTCAGTGAAATTGTAGAAATCAAGCTCAAACTTTTTTTTTTGAAATCGATATCCAATTTCTGCTTGTGAAATAACGTCGAAAGTGTTGCATTACAATGTGCATGTACAGGCGTCTGGTGTTTATTATTGTACAATTATTGTACTTGTTTAACACTTTGGAAACAAGGCAATTATTGTCTGTTCGACCAAATTCACGCTCTGAAATATATCCAGCATTTCAAATTTTGGGAGCGGAAATGCCGTTTCGGTGGGGCGAAATTCTCAATTCTTTTCAATTCTCACCAAGATGACCGCGTGAAAATACGTTCTATTTCAGTAAGTTATGACTCGGGATACGAATCCAGTTAATCACTAGGAATTCGATGGGTGATATCGTAAATACCTTATGAATTATTTTCATATGTGATTCAATCAGTATTAAATCGACAGATGGCTAAAATATTATACTGATCGTAAATGATTAATGTAATTTTTTTTTATTTGGGTGTCACAATCATGATACATTTTTGGATTTATTTTTATATCCTTAATAGGGCTCACTTTACTCCCACGTACCCTTATGAAAATTAAGGTCAATGCTGGGTAACAGCCTCTTGTTTGACTTTACCTCGATTTTCGTGATTCGATGATGTTGATAAAAATAACTAACAATGGGTAAAATAAAAATAAAATTCTCAATCATAACTTTGTAAATGCTTTTGATCGTTTATTATAATTCAAAGTTTTAATAAAATACTATGATATAAGATCGTCGCCTACAAGGTATATATTATTGGGTTGGTAAGAAAGTCTTGGGAAACTGAAAGATTTTCTTTGACATTATTACATTTTATTGCACTTTATCTTTTATACCTGTCGAAAAAAATTTCCAGAGCGTTTCAGATAATTTTACTTCTAGAATGTTCTCGACCAGCTCTGATAAAACGACTATGTGGTGTAAACAAAAAGTTATCGCACAACTTTCATATCAACCCAAAATTATCCATTAATGCAGCAAGCCTTCATTGATTGTTCGTTTAATAATACACGGGTGATAATTAAGAATATATTTTTGTTGATTTGATTTGACATTTGAGTTGATTAATTTGGAAATAAAAGAAAATTTTCAATTTTTGAAAAGACTGTTTTTGAATAGGATATTTTTTCGAAATATTTTTACTAATAAATTTACCTTGAGTTTATTATAGCGGTAACGTTATGTAATAACGGCTTCGCAAGTTCACGTGTGTAACGAGGTCTGACGAATGTGTTTAATTAATCAAGTCTTTTTGGGTCACGAGTTATATTAAAAGAAACCTTCAATATTGTGTATTATTATCTATTCGGTTATAATGGCTGCCTCGGAGAAATATTAAGCAAATAAAAAAAATTGTAGACCACAATACATCGCGGAAATGGTTATCGGCCACAGTCGCAAGTAGTAATAAAAAAATTTTGACCGCTTTTCAAAAAATTGTAGCATTGTCATAATCCAAATTAGACCTCTTTACTTTGCGCGATCTGCCGAAATTTCGGGCAAAAAAAACAAAAGAAATTTTATTTTTAACATCTCCGAAAGACACGAACAAGTTTCATCACCTCGATTTAAAATTAACCCAAGTGCACAGAAACGGTTGATAATCTTGGGTGAAAAGGATGATAGCGGTTAATTTAATTATCGGATGATAAGAGTGCCTAAATGAAGCCGCGGGGTTGTAATCGCGAAGACCTTAAGGAAATTTTGTAAAGCAGACACAACAAAAAGACACTGTTTTATTTTTCAGCGAGTAAAACTTTTTTTCATTGATTCCAGCTTATGCTCTCATTACATTTGCACTAGGAAAAATCGATGAAACTTCGTTATACCGGATAATGGTAACGCCCGATAGCGTTTGAACTTTTGTACACGTGTCACTTCAGCCGAGAGTATTAAGTAAAATTATGATTAAATTTCATAGATACCAACCGTGAAAGCTTCTGTCGATCTAGGGTCAGGGTCCTTAATGTTTTATCCTAAGATCTATTTCTTTTTTTTTTTGCCGACTTCATCTTCCCACTTTAGCTAATGGATTTGGTAATTTAATATTGTCGTCACTTATGAAAAAATCTTACAGACTTTGGTCCATTTCTGAACTGTCATTGATTTTCATTTAATTGAAATGCTGCAAATACGTAAATATATATCGATTGATCATACGAAAATTTGTAACAGGTAATTACGGGAAAGGACTTTTTAGTCAATTATACCTGGAGAAAATGTTTGTTCTCATTTACGTAAAGGTCATTTTAATTTCACAAGTACGAAGCAATGCCCGGGGCCTACGAAAGACACCAGAGCTTGAGGGTGGACATTCGCAAAACTTGTCCTTTGCTCTCAAAGTAAATTGCCATTGTAATTTGTGTCTGTTTCATGTCGTTCTCGCCACCACTTGACCTCTGACCTAACGAGAGTGAAAGTAACGAGCTCCTTAAAATTTTTTTTTAGATATTCGCAAAAGTTTTACGTAAAGGAATAATTAATAATTCATCTTTTTCAGAAAGAAATACAAAATTTATGATATTTCCATTTCTTTGTGTCTGATAAGAAATTTTTAGTCTTCCAACCTTATGGATAACCGATCGGTCGCTAACGATAAAGACGCTCGTTGTAAGATCAGCATAATGCCACCCACTTAGGAAATCGATATCGCGACAAGATATCGGATAGGAAACGACTGAGATCCTCGAACGAGCCGGAGCAGGTAAAAGAAAATTTCAAAAATTCATTCCAGCCTCTTATTCGTTCTAGATCGATAACTCTCTTCGGCAGAGAGATCTACGAAAATCCGTTCGATCATACCGACATTCAATTACAAATTCAAACGGACCGATCTGCTCGACTGATCAGAGAAATTATAACCGGAAGTGAACAAATATGGTACCGAGGACAGACGGCACAGTCGGAAGTGGTCCATTTGAATAAGTCCTTCTGCTTAAAGACGTCTGAATGGATATTGAAATCTGTCGATTCCAATTAGACGGGAGTTTAATGATAGAAACGTGAATCTTTAAAAAGTTCAAGATTCGTCACGAAGAGTACAAATTTAAGTTACCAAAAAAAAGAAAAGAATTAAGAAACTTTTGTTACGGAAGTCGAAATGATTATTTTCGAGCGTCTGCGCTTCGTGCCACGAACTATTGCGAGGCGTCGAAGTGTCGAGGCGTCGTCGGCGTCGTAGTCCCAGTTGCCTCGAAGCCGCCGAACCGTCGAGATGCGAGAGGCCGCTCGAGAATATACGTGCATCGTGGCTTTTTCGGCTGTTTACTTTTTCACTGTCTTTGCCGTACTCTCGTCGGACACTTCCGTGACGGCAGCGATACGAAACATCGACGACGGCTACGCGACGCCCGGCGTCTGCCATTGTACAGCCACGCATGCGAATCGCCCGTTGTAATAATCAGCTGCGCGCTCAGATTCGCCAATTCAACATAAAAAGTCACGAGGAGTGAGTGTCGCGTTTACATGAAAATTTGTCGCGGCTTTAATAAAGTTTCTTGAAAACTCGTGCACGACGTGAAGCTACATAACATTTAAAAAAAAAATACAATAAAAATTGTGCAACTATATGGTACAGTCAGGAGAAGAATCGCGTCGTAGTAGATGGCGCGCGAATCGCTTGATAAGATTATTCCACTGTACAGACCAGTAAATTAAAAAGTCACAGAAGAGGTAAAATTTTTGAAAAAGTAACGACGCGTTAAAAAAAATAGCAGACAAAATAAAATAAAATTTAGCAAACTACAACAATTAGATTATCCCGCGTAAACAGAATTTGGGTAACGATCGATTGGACGATGGGCCATTGCTTTTCGTAATTTGTCTTTCGAAATTTGTATATTAATTACATGACGAATTTTCGCGAAACGAACGTTGCTATTAATTGAAAACAATTCACTTTTTTTTTTACATCAGCTCGTACACGTGTATTTTCAGTGCTGTAATTAGCATCAATTAAATTTTTTTTTTCATTCTGTTAAATTTATCAATACGTCACTCACAATTATATCCATACACAGATATATCGAACACGACATTAATTGCACATACCAGCTATGATTATACATATAAAGTCTAATGCAGACTACTTCCTCCTGGACCAAGTTAAGGACTTCAAGTACAAATTCAATTTCACCTGTCAAAGGGACACTGGGAATTTTTCCCTATGGCCCTTTCAAGCATCAGCAAGGCAATCTGATCAAATACGCCTCTGATTTGCATGTAATCGGTCCACGAGTTCAATGTGTTTCTTGACAGTTCGCGAACAATGCAATCTTTAATAAATCGCACGTGGGCTTTGATAAAGTTACGGAATATCAAAATAGAATAAAAAAATAAAGTTCAGTACGAAATTATCCATATGCATACTTTCTAAGGGAAACTGTGGCTTACTTGGAGACTTTATTGATTTCGATATGTCATAAAAACATATCGAGCTACGTGTAACGATCATCTTACATACGATCACGTTTTGGCTACCTAATAAGACCCTGACTATAGAGCTCTGGTGTCGTATTATTCACATCACCATGAAAGCGCAGAAAATATTAAGGTGGGCAGGTGAATTTTCTACGAAGACTTATGTAAACTTGAGAGAGAGAGAGAGAGAGTATATTTAAAAAAAAATATATAAGTATAAAAGAAATCGTAGAAACAAATTTAAAATAAAAAATTGTTGGTAGTTTCATTGAACTGAAATCCGAACTATAAGACGTAATCATCATCCACTCGAATCTAAACTGAAATCAGAATTAAAATCTGCTGCTCACAATGGCATTTTTTTAAATAAAAAATCCAAAAATTTCAATGTAATCGATTCGAACCTTTACTATAGCTCTGGCGATTATATTATGAATGAGGGAAATATTTGTCATCAGAACTAAGTCTAAACTACTAATTAACCCAAAAATTCCATTGCCATCGATAAGAACCTTTACTATAGCTCTGGTGGCTGTATTATGAATGGGGGAAACACTGGTTATCGGAACTAGCCCACGGTAGCTGTTAAATGGCCGATGACAGATATTAAAATTTGAAGAAATAGGGAATTTGCCCAAATAAAAATGCAGGCATACGTAAAGACTGTGGTAGGTTGATTTTTTAAAATATCTTTTTTACGATACTAATAGAAAATATTTCTTTAGGTAAGTCGACCAACTTTGATTCGTGCCAAATATCTCAAAGTAAAAAAGCTCATAATATTTTCACATCCAGCCCTAGTCCCATACGAGGCGAGTCTGATAAAGTTTTCCACTTTCAAAAAAAAGCGTATTAAATCGACCTAATAAATTGCCCTAATTGAATCGAACAATCAACAACGATGATGATATTTACTTTTTACCCTCATCTATCCAAACTTCCAAGAATTCGGCAATCAATAGGATATGGAGTGTCGCGCAAATTATGTAGGAGGACAATCGATGTCAATTCCACGTGACAAGGATATTGAGCCCCGACAGTTAACCAGAAAATGTGTATATTTCGTGAAGAATAGTTTATCAAGGCAAAGCTCATTTGATCAAGAATGTGTATACGTTCCAAAAAAAGCTTTTGTTATGAGAATAAGTCGATTCTCACGAAAAAAATATTTACACCTTTTATCGGAATTGCTTTGTTTCATCAAACTCATGCGAAATCACGAATAACATTTGCAGACGTAATGCAATTCGCAATAGGTACTATTTGTAAGGGGGGGGATGAGGGGGGAGGATAGCGAATGGTACATGAAGAATTGCAAAAAAAAAAGATGTTTGCATCGATATCGTCCTCTTGGGAAAAACTTAATTAGACTCGATGGATTAACTAGAAGCGAATCAAGATATTTGATTGATCCATCGAATCAATTAATTAAGCTACTTCGAGCAAGGAACAAAAGTTTACCGTAGGGACAATATTTATTGAACTGTATTTTATATGGACTGTACGGTCTTGAAAATTGAATTCACTCTGAAATGATTTCAAATTAGACTTGCAAACTTTTTAGAGCAAACGTGACATTTGTGACTCGGGATATTCGATTGGTTACCGTAAGACGGTAACTCGATCTATAATCTGATATAAGTGCAAGAGATGATTTCTTCGTGCCCGGAAAAATTTCGGAAATTTTTATCCGAAAGATATGGTCCAGTATCGAAGATAGCTATCAGTTAGATAAAAATGATCCGGATATGAAGAAAAAACAGCCGTAAGTCGGGATAAATATTTAAAAATAAAAGAAAAAAATTAAATTGAGAAATTTATTTAAGAATCACTTTTTTGTTCGGATTAACGTTTGGCGGGTGTTTTTAAAAAGTAATTATTTAATTAAATTTAAATGTGTAATTCAGATCATAGCGCGACTCGGTAATCTGAATTAATTGATTGTAACGACGTACCTGTAATTATTCTGATAAAATTTAAGCAACGACACAGGCGTGTGTTGCTGAAGCGACTCACTTAATTCAGTAAGAGGTTAATTTATTTTGGAATTAATGCACTAAACTTTCCTTTTTGCATCTACGAGAGATACACGTCAAATTTTGGAAAATTACGTAATACTTCACAAACTAACTAACGGATTTGCCTGGTACCCCCTTAAGTGGTATATCCAAACTTCGCGACGTCGACGGGAAAGGTTTTCCGGTTTCACGTAAACTTTCTCAGATAATCAAACGTGACGTAGTCATCATACGCTTATACCATATCAAAGCAGAGTTAATTAACACATGCGTAATCTCTCTAACGAATGTCCCATGATTGCATTTGAATTTTGCCGAGAGACGCTCGTTAAAATTATGCAATAGGTGTAAATCCCGGCGGAAAAACTGACTTGCTTCTACTATATACCTCGGTCGACATAACTTCTGCAGGCAAATAACGAGGGATAGAGAACATTTTGTTAACTCTCATACTTATCCGTATTGTATACGTATCCATTAGCATTCGTGTGTTCGGGGACTGATCTGCATGAAAAATTTTTCAGAAATTCCTCCTTGCTATTTCGTGATTGGAGCAGTGTATTATTTTATCTACAGATAAGACACTTTAATAAAAATTAATGAACCATTGAGCTGTCACGGACAAACCTTTAATCCAGGGTCTTCGTTGGATGAGCAAAGCAACACGATATACAATCATTGACCTTTTTTTTTATTTCGAGCTCTTTAATACAAATAAGAGATGCGCCATTCGTATAATTTTAATTAAGAATTTTTTAATTTTTTTTCAGTTACGTTCATCAGTTGTATGATTTATGAGTACATTTTTTCATGATTACATTGTGTATCGATTTTTTCAAATCACTGTGTAATTCTGATTGTTTCTTCTTAGATGGCAAATGGGTAGCGACATATACGTTTGTAGGTTAGGTTCTGTCGAAGCTTCAGGTAAGTCCTCGTTACTCGAAATTGGTAAAAGGAATTTGCTGCGCGAAATTTTTTTCGTGATCTCGAATTTTTATTTTCCTAATTCAGGTTCGGTACAGTACAGTTTTTTTATTAATACATTGTGTATGGATTTCTTTTTTCAATTACTGTCTAATTTTGATTCTTTCTTCTTAGACGACAAATGGTTTTTCGTATCATTATGCGACATATACGTTTTTAGGTTAGGTTTTGTCGAAGCTTCAGGTAAGTCCTCGTTACTCGAAATTCTAAAAGGAATTTGCTGCGCGAAACTTTTTTTTCGTGATCTCGAATTTTAATTTTCCTAATTCAGATTCGGTACAGTACATTTTTTTTTATTAATACATTGTGTATTGATTTTATTTTCAATTACTGTCTAATTCTGATTCTTTCTTCTTAGACGACAAATGGTTTTTCGTATCATTATGCGACATATACGTTTTTCGGTTAGGTTTTGTCGAAGCTTCAGGTAAGTCCTCGTTACTCGAAATTCTAAATGGAATTTGCTGCGCGAAACTTTGTTCGTGTTCTCGCATTTTAATTGTCCTAATTCAGGTTCGGTACAGTAAATTTTTTTTATTAATACATTGTGTATCGATTTTTTTTTCAATTACTGTCTAATTCTGATTTTTTCTTCTTACACGACAAATGGGTAGCGAAATATACATGTTTAGGTTAGGTTCTATCGGAGCTTCAAGTAAGTCCTCGTTACTCGAAATTGCTAAAAGGAATTTGCTGCGCGAAACTTTGTTCGTGTTCTCGCATTTTAATTTTCCTAATTCAGATTCGGTGAAATCGCACGCTCGGGACACGCGCCACTTCTTATTATCGACGACAAAAGTACGCGGCCTAAATAATTACAGGCTATTAGGCCAACCGTGATTTCAATATTGAATTTGTCGTTAATTATATTGCAATTGCAGGTACACGACGTGATTACACGAGTTTATTGTTCTAATTAAAATCAACTTTCGGCAATGCTGATTCATGAATATACATACTATGAACGTCTCGTTGATGAGATTCGCGGGTAAATTGGCGCAGTTATCATTTTCATTCGCAGTATCAGTTTGACAGTGAAACGGAGCGGTGTGATCGTTTATTTTAATTATTAATTTATCGCTTATATATTACCGCTCCGTGTTACTTGACAGTTTGCACTGGTTTTTGATAGATAATAGGTATGTATTTTTTTAGGGATTTTGCTAAAAAAAAATTATAATCAAAAGTGATTACTATAAATTTGTGTGAATCGAACGGAATTCAAATTAACAGTAAAAATAATATTGTGTTTTATTGTCATGGCAATTAAATAATTATATTTTCTTACCTGAATGTACTTTTATATTTACACGTAATTCAGTGTTTAATCATTAATAATGTCTCAATTAATTATGACTTTGTGACAGGGAACAATAATAATATAATTTCGCAGTTTGCGAAATTTTGTACGAAAAATCGTATACAAGTTCGACGACGAATTAGCAACCATTTTTTTAAGTGACCGGTTCGCAAAATTTGTTTAACAAACGCGTTCGATATTCGCGAATATGCGAATTATTTTCAGCCCGTGCGAAAGGAATTGGTGAAAAATTATCGAGCTAGAAAATTAATTTAAAAATCATTGTAAATTTTTTGCGACATTTTAACCGTAAATTCAATTGCACTTTGGAATATTATTCAGATTTTATTTGCCTCCGGAATTTTATTCGCGCATATATAAATATAGTAAATCGCGTTACTCAATTCCCTTGCAGAAATTATTACCGGGTGGAGTCAAGGCGCCAGATAGTACATACTGCCGCCAGTTGATAACGATTGCGCTGAGTTGGGCCTCACTGGGAAATCTAGCCAGGGCGGAATTTGAATTTCCTTAAAATTTTATGAAGTATATAAATTCTGCAATATTTTTAATATTCATAAAAATATATCAGGTATATAATTGGCGCAACAGACCAATTGATTTATTAAAACAAATATGGAAAAATGATCGCGTCTGTTAATTACGGTTTTTGGGTACATACATATTCATATATTCCGTACTGCTGTGAGTGGGACTCAAACCTGCGGTTGTCGGGATGCTCGAACTTAGAGAGCGTGACAGCTCCACTCATTGAGCCACTGGCCCAATTTACGAATATTAATTCAATTAAGAATTCTGATTATGAATATATTGCTATAATGTAAACGTTTTAAATAATTAGAAAAACATTTCAATACATCAACTTCAATTTTATGTTTAATGATTCAGAATTTGATTATACATATATCATTTTGTTTGGTCGAATATGCTTGGTTTAATCTTAGAAAAGAAATTAATTTGTAATCACAGAAATTGAAATGTTCAACGTGAAAAGAATATCGTAATATAGCTTATTGAACATCTCGTTTATATTAATTCTATACAGAAATTTGCGACTATTTGCAAAGTTTAAATGCTGACTGGCACCTAATCAGGCACTAGGTACATCGTGCTCAAGTTAAAAAATCGCGGTTTTCCCTAAACGTTCCAGTATTTGGGCCTGCCCGTTTTGATTTATCAGGGATCTATATACACGTAATTAAATATTATATAAAAGATGTTTTTTAAAAATTGACGTGACGCTATGTCACGTATTATAACTAATTTCTTACATTAGCAGTAGATTGTTATGTAGAGATTAAATTATACACGGTAAACTTTCACTGGATATGCGCATACATCTGCACTGATATGCAATCAATGCAAAAGTTAAATAAAATTTTTTTTAATTTTCAAATTATTTAAAAATTAAAAAACCACACATTCTGGTCACGTCTACATCTTCCACGTTCATAATGTTCTACGTTTCACTTGCTGGCTATCAGCCCAGAACAAGATAAAAATCACATTCAACTTATTCCCCCATAATCATGCTTTTCATATTTCCCTCAAAGTAATAGTAAATTAAAAATTTTTATTTTACGTAGGGCGAAATTCGTATTCGATTACAAGAAAAAAGTTCATGGTTACCCGAATAAATTCATTCTTGTATGTATAAAAGTAGTTAGAGACGATCGAGGCAGAGTATTAGACAAAATTTTAATTATCATATGTATGTACAAGTTTTAATGATAGATACTGGCGACTATTTTATGCTAAATGAGAATTCTTACTAATGGTATTTGTCGACTTTACTAATTACCAAATTGTGCAATACGGTCACGAGTTAACGAACCAATTAAACTCTGAATTACGTGAATGTAATCACGAGAAGAAATTTCAAAAAAACTTTAAAATTTCTTCTTTAAAATTACCTATGGTAGGGGTTATTCTTATTTTTTGTAAATGAATAATTTTTAGTACAGCAAAATTATCGTCCTTGAAATTGTTCCTGGGAATGGAATTATCAATGTTATCAAGTAGACTAAATCGAGTAGAATTCGATAAGAAAAATTAAAAAGGAAGACTACACGATTAAAAAAATTAATTGTATCCTTTTTTTTCTGTAATTACACATTTCTCTTCTACTGAAGAATATTAATATTTTTCAATTTCACTTTCAAATTTATGTTAAATATGGGTCCTCAAGCTAAATTGCTAAATGCGTAACGTGAAAAATTTTTGAACACATAAAAGTACGTGATTTTCATTGCCATTTTCAAATTTGAGTTTACCACAATTCCTTATGAAAGTCCAATATATTTCGAAAATTTTTTATATTCGCAACTTCGCAAATAAATGATATGACGTAAATCAGTTATTTCTGTCTACATTTTTTTTACCAAATACAATTACTTTTGTTTTCGCACGTATCATGGATATCTGATTTTTGCCAGTTTTTTGCAAACATGATAACACTATCTGTACACCAACGGCAGCTCTGCGTGGGTATCGAATATAGAACGAGGATGGTCCAGTATTTTGTGCAAATATCAGTCAGAATAAGCAAAAGTATGAAAAAGCGTTGGTGAGAGTAGATTTGTGAATTTGGTTGTTTGAAAAAAAAAAATTGACAGCAGATCGACAGGTGGCTGTACATTTCGCTGATATAAAACCCCTGCTAAATATAATCGATGCGAATCTCGCTTGAGAAATGTTACATAAAGTTGGTGGTAAACAAGAAAGAAGCAGGAAGTCTGGCAATATTTTCACCGGTTATTAAGTTTCGCGAATTTCAATTGGACTTTCCTATAACAACAGATCAAAGGAAATGGATCTTCGAACAAATTAATTTAACTGACAAGGGTAGACAACATTTATTTTCCGAACTGGAACGATTGGTCGGAATATACGTATAGCTTTTACGATTACGCTGTGACGACCATTTAATTTATTTGAGAAAGTAAAATATTTAAATTGAAAAAAAGCTACCTTTTGAAACACACTGTAACTGATCTGCATCAGTATTTTCGTATCTGGTGAAGTTTCACATGATTCTCACGTTTAAAGTTGTAAAAATTAAGTCATTATAAATAAAGCTAAGGGGAGAGCAGATAGCAGATACTGGATTGCCTGAAAAGGATGTTTCCATTGAATAAATAAATAAATTAATTAATATCCGAATAAAAGGTTGTTCAAATTTTGGATAGTCAAAGATTTAGTTATTGTCTAATATGTAAAAAATGTTCAGAATTTTATCTTAGATTATACGTTATCGCCAGTTTATACAAATAATTCAGTATATGAAATAGACTGTATCGGTTCCACTTTCAAGGGCCATCTTACGAATCTAAACATCATTAAGTCGCGCATATGTTTAATTGTCCGAAATAAGACATTTCTACGGTTAATTAGTAAAGTGACGAGTAATGAGACTAATACAAATATTTCGTATAATTTTTGATAGGCTTGTAAAATCACAAACGTGCAGGATCACTTCTCTACTACTATTTGAATATTCCCGCCAAGTATTATTAATCAAGTCAAAGCAATTCTACTGCGTAATAAGAGGTTTCGAATTTTTATGATTAAAAAATTATTAAAATTTTGTAAGTCACGAAGAGCAAGATCGAAGACACTGAACAATATAAATCGATAATAATATAATTACCATTACGTGAACACGTGATTCTGAAAATCCCCATGATTTTTCTACCATAAAAAATAAGTTGATATCAGAATGATTCACGCCCCACAAGATTGCATTTCAGTACGCAAATTGTCCTCGGAGAGGCGACAGGGAAAGAGTGATAGCGCGTCTTATTGATTATTCAAGCTAGAAACTGGTGTTCTGAAATATTAATCTGGTTACCATAGCTAAACTATTACGTATTAGGCTTTTCAATTTCACTACATCGATCTGTGTGTGAAAAATTCATTAGCTAGGTGCGCGTTTACGTATTAAAATCGAAGAAGAAAATTAAATTTTCCGCTCAATAATATCATGTGGATGTATCTCGGATTATTGTTGTTCCTTTGATTTTCCATTATTTCCGAAATTCATTAACAAGACATAGTTTTACTAGCTGAAAATTAGCAAACTGAACATGCCCGTGTGTTCTATGTCACACGATTCTGATATACAGACTATATATCTATATGTAATATTTCAATGGATTAAATCCACTTATAGGTGTCCAAGACACCCCAGGCTTGCGTGTCACTGCGTCCCATATGATGTCCAGCTTATTTACCTCTTGAGTCAAGGATAGTTTGAGCTGTCAAACATTTCCTGTTCTATCGACTGACGGTAATTATTAGTCTATGAATAATATTATTTGTTTTAAATACATTAATAACTGTAACGCATTTGCTGAACATGGAAACTCAATGTTTACGTCACGTCCGGTCGTTCACTCCCCGTTCACGTATCCGCGACCCACAACTGGGTGCTAATGGATTTTTATTTCACCGGAAACTGACAAGCTCATATGCCCTCGTAGTCGAGGGTAACTCGCTCTTCATAAAAAAAAAAAAAAAAACGAAACAAACCAGAAATGGAACCAGTCAATTTTTGAGAACGCGTAAAATTGACAAACGCAACTGCATGTATGAAAGAGAACCTAGCGGTTACGAAAATGCGTGGTCGTCCACTGTGCAGATTGTGTCTGGTAAATTATGAGAATTATTCTTCAAAATCTAGTCGACGAGAATCTCGATAGACTGATTAAAGATACGAGGACGATGGCTTTGAAAAATTTGGTCGAGAGCGAGCGTATGAGGTTTGGTATTTGTATTTTTATGAGGCTAGCTAGAACACATTAAAAACGGGATGTCTCACGTAAAGACGTGTGCGAAGGCGCAAACGGAAACCACAGGAAATCTATTACTGAGCTTGCAGTCGAGATCCTTATGAATTAATAAAATCGGCAAGACTCACCAGAGCTGACCCAGTTGATCCATAAGCACCAAGAACCATATCCTGCGGCTAGTCCAGAATCACAGATGACCCACTGCACCAGGATGCACCTCGAGAACACGCGAAATTAATTCTTGGAATTTTATGATTTTGCGAAAACGAATACAAGAATGATACACGCTAACGCGAACTATACACGCACACGGGAGCTTGACGTGTGGGCTGGGCGAAGACGGGTAGAAAAAAGATAAACACGAAAACGCGAACCAGCTCAAGACAAAGCTCGTAGATGGCTCAATGCAGACTGACTTGACAATAACAGTTTTTGAAGACAAATCATTGTGATTTACCGAAACCCCTTTAACCAATTGGTACTTGAGTCGCCCCTGCAACTAGGTTGAGAGCGTCTTTTAACAAATCGGTAGCGTAACGATTCCTGAAATCCTCCGATCGCTTCCCCTGTGCATAGGGCTAGGCCAGGGCCGTACCTACCAAAATCAGGACCCAGTGGATTCTTCCTCTGTCCATAACCGTATACAGAAGCTTCATCTCTAGCCCAGTGCGTTTCCCCATGGGGCGCCAGCATCGCAGCCGGTCCTGTACCGATTCCTGGAAGAGTCTCTTCGGGTTTTTTCCTCTGCCGGGTCGCTCGGTTCCTGGAAGCGTCCTCCTCCCGGCAGATTGGACCAACCCGACCTAATCCTGAAACAAAATCTTTCGTCAGGAATTTTAACGCAAACTTGCCAATCTATCCGAAAGCCTAATTTCCGAACAGGGCGATGACTAGGGAAGAGCCAGCAAAACCGCGAACTTTATCCAAAGCGAAAGCAAAATTCCTTTTTGTAACTGTAATTTGAAAAATTGGGTAACATAATGGTGACGGTGAGAGTCTGAAATTTTGTTCACGTAATATCAATGGCATAGATAAGGACATGGGTTCGTGAAAAGTCACGATTTCAATAATATTTATGAATATTTACTAATGATATACCGATAAGTAACTGCCATTTTGAAACCTGTTAACTTCTATATGACATCGCGAGGAGAGGAACGTGACTTCATTTTCTTGGGGAAACGGATATTCTTATCTTGATTATTCGTCATTTTTGGGAAATCCAACGCTGTGTAGCGATAACGAATAATATTCTATCGTTTGGTGCATTGATTTTCTGGGAATTTTGTAGCAGGACAATTCCTTGATTCTGGTGAATGACGTTTGCTTGAATTATGGTAATTATATTACACGTATGACTCGACGCACGACAAATCCAATGACGTATGCAAACTGTGGCTGATACTAATCAACTATACATGCGCTAGTTGGATTAACATACAGATTGATTGCTGGCATCATTTTAATTGGAATACTACTATTGTCCGATTTACATGCATCTATAGCTAAATTGCCCGACTACGAATTGACTTGCAATATTGAGAATCGTGTGTACCGTGACGTTCACTCTATACATATATCTATAAGGGATTCGCAGAATTGTGACGTACGTCAGAATACGAAGACGTGTTTGTACACACGTATGTTGATGAGTGAAATTTTCTACATAAATTTCCAAATTTTCATTACTTAAACTTAAGTTGTGAAGGCTGCTTTAAACTTGAGAAGTCCTTTTTCTTTTCATACACATATAGGAGGATAAGGAATATTTGTCTTCCAAATTCTTAATATACAGGGTGGTAGTAATTAACAGGGTGGAAGATCAGTTGATTTGTTTCATCGATAATGATACTATGCAAAAAAACTTGACAGCCGAATTTCAGAAATATTTCCATCTGATAAGGTTATACGAATAATTTTGTATTCTTCCGAAAATATTTGACAAAATTCTTCCTTCAGTATTTCGATGAATTATTTTCCATGTAAACATACACGTATCACTGATAATTGGTTGCCTCGCCATCGGGATATAGTAAGCACACAAAAAATAATAATTAAATGAATTTTTTTATTTATTATTCAATAAGATAGACTTCACTTGATCAATACTTTATGTTTAATGAAATAAATTATGAAATAACAGGAATATAGTACAATTTAGTATACCCATTAAAAGACCGTTAGTATAATCGATAACATGCCGTTAATCGTTCATCTATTATTATTCCTTTTATTCCACTTTATAATATTTTATTGGCGGCTAAACGATATTCTCATCAATTACATATTTTAATTGACTTGACTCTTCAAATTTTCGCACCATTTATTTCGTTCCATCCTATGATTTCCGATATAAGTGATTTTATCAATTTTCATATTTTAACTGAATGCTTTTCGAAGGTATAATTAAAAGCAAAAAGGGATTAGCGTGGGAGAAATAATCCGTTTTATTGTTTCCCACAATTTTATTATTTTATTGTGCTTCGGTAAAGACAGTCCCTATTTGTTATTCTGCGATCCGTTATAATCGTTACAAAATTTACTGTTAAGACTTTAGTTTAATAAACGTTTCCCAGGTACTATGTGCAAAAATTAGTTTTTAAAGAAATATTTGTTACTTTCTTTACGCATTAATGATTAAATAATGACTTCCTCATAATAGTTTCGGCAATACATAAATAATAATTGGAACGATACAAAAAAGATAAGCATGACATATAGTTTGGTAATTTTAGAAATGCTTAGAAAAAATACATCGAAATATGATAAGCGGTTCTCTACGTTAAACTACTAGTTTCAATTATGACCGCCAGGTGGCGCATAAGCAGTGGTATCCCGAAAGTGCATTAGAGACCACGTGTAACTTTATATAGGATAACAAGATAAAGGCTGTTGTACTTGCTTCGGCAGTACATATACTAAAATTGGAACGATACAGAGAAGATTAGCATGGCCCCTGCGCAAGGATGA
>JARQTI010000843.1:0-43727 GCA_030142655.1 Trachelus tabidus | reverse complement strand
ACTGATTTGACAATAGTCAAATTTGGGAACTAATCATTCTGATTGGTCGAGATCCTTATAGCCGGTAACTCTTATCACTTCTCTAGATCGGTGTCCCAAGACAGACTGATTTGACAATAGTCAAATTCGAGAACTAATCATTCTGATTGGTCGAGATCCTTATAGCCGGTAACTCTTATCATTTCCCTCGAGTCGTCCCTTTAAACTAAATCGAGAGCGTTCCTTAACGAATCGGTACGTAACTCCTGGAGATCCTCCACGGTCGCTTCCTCAGGGCGTCGGGCAACGGCTGGGCACCACTTCCTTATCTCGGGTCAGGGGGTTCCCCCTTGCCTGTAACCATAACGAAACTCTGCTCTACAGCCCTTTGCCTCTCTCCAGCAGGGCGCCGATGTCTCACCCGGACCTCGGCCGGTCCGTGGAGACGTCTCCGTCGGGGCGTCTCCTCTGCCGGGCAACTCGGTACGTCGAGACTATCTCTCCACGTCAGATTCGAGCACCATTCGACAACGACAAATCTTTCGAGAGCATTGACGTGACTGTACGAATCAATCCGAGAGCGTAACTTCCGGGCAGGCTGTTCGAAGGGAACCAAAAAGCGAAAACGTTATCTTAATTGGTAGCTGGGGTTTGACTTGTAACCGTGAATCGAAAAATTACGTCACGACGTCTAATATTATTATTTTTTCGCATTTTGAGGTTGAGTAAAAAACTTTTTTATTTACTAATATATTAATATTTATTTAACAAACTCATTGAGTAATTTAATTTATTACTATCAATTTAATGGTTTTAGAATTTATAGAACGCATTTTGTAGACTTTGACAAAAAATCTGAAATTTATTTTTTGCAGGTTATATTTAGACCGGGTTCCCAGGCGAAAGTATGTCAGCTTTTTTTTTTTAGGAATTGCTTCTATTTAGGAAAATACTCACGGTAAATCGATATTGAATCTATTTTTCAATAATCAATTTACGCTTGAAAAAAATTTATGCAATTTTCAACAAAACCCTCTACGTCGATATAATTAAGTACTTTTCGGTTTTTTTACTAACTTTTGCCTAGACCTTTATACCTGAGACGTTATTAAATTAATGTTAGCAACGAACTCTCATGAGCCACGTGTAAAAAAATTTTTGTTTAAGATAACGCAATAATAAATAAAAAGCCTTTCATGGAAAATTGTTTGTTTCATTAATTTTAGTTAAATACGATACATTAATAAATTGCCATTGCAATATTATAGTTTAATGCGGAAAAAAAGGGAAGAGAAAAGTGTTTAAAAAAATTACAAAAGAGAGGATAGAAATAACTTGAAAATTTTGTAATTTCGTATGGTATACCAAAATCTTATTTAAAGACCGAAAGGTCGAAATATACAAATTCTATCTATTATACCGTAAAGCGACTATTGTTATCAAATGAAGTATATTTGATTATAATAATTGGAGCGTGATTAGTAGCTTAATACGTTTGTTGGCTTTGGAAACGTGCACCGCGGTCTGTATTATTCAGAACACAACACGTTAATTCTGCTTTCTTGAATTTGCGCAGACCTACCACACTGTGCATTCTGAAGCCACTTTCAGCAGGGCTTTGTAGAAGGAATAATCTCTTGTACGTGCAACGTAAAATTGTTCTAGAAAAAATTGAAGAAACCAGAAAAAAAATTTCTTGTTTTGCATTTGACGCATAATGGCAAAAAAGAAAACCAGGCAGTAAAGCTGTGCTAATTTTTAGTCGACATTTCTTTGCCAGAAATTTTCCTTAGTTAAATTCGTGAAAAAGTCTCCCCGTCTGGGCTCGTGAACATTGTGGCGTGTTTAGTTAATAAGAGCCAAACTGACTAAGCTGTAGAGCGAAACGGCTGACACTGAATGGAATTTGCATTTCCGAGCTGGTTCAGTAGCAATACAGCCAATGACCGAATCGCAACTATACTACCTACTATAACAGCATAAAAGGATCCCTTGTGTTTACGATTGGCCGTCACGTACAGAACCGTTTGTTTGGTCCATCGAATGTTTCGTGAATTTCAAAATCTTTCTCTAAAGGATCCGCCCGTTTGAAGTTTCCACGTGCATACGAAGTCAGAGTTACGAGTCGCGACGTAAAATCGATAGGTAAATTTCATAGAACGTTAAATTGATTGGCACTGAAAATTTGGGAAAACAGTCATGAATAATGGAGAAGATGGGTTAAAAAATGGAAATTGTAAATTATTTAAATTTCATACAAGATTAGATAACGTGATTAGATAAGGTTGAATTTCACTTGTTCCATTTGTCGGAGATGCTTGTCGCTCGTGCTGACAGCCAATTAATATTAATTCGTTCCAAGGAATCTGAATAACCGGAAAGGTCTTGGAAGTGGAGCATAATTAATTCGAAAATTACAAAATATTTATACTTATCGATATTACACAATCTTTCGAGTCTTATTATTTTAATAATAATCAAATTAAGGTTGATACAAGTCTCGATACATACTTGCAATAGGTATTTGAATTGATGATATAATTGATTACGGGCATTAAATGACTTCTTAGAATTAGAAATACTCGTATCAATTCCCAATAACGGTACAACAATAAACGATGCAAGGTGATATTTAATTTTTCATAATAATCTACAGTAATTCTGAAACTGTACATTTTTCCAAAAAAATGACGACTTTAAATATTAACAGTAATAAATTTTTCTTTTTAACCTATATACCACACGTCGATTAATTTTTGTATTTAAATTCTCCATATCGTGTCGTAGCTTTTTTTCTTTGATTTTATTTTTTCTATAAAATGCAAATAATTAATTTTCAATATCACACCTAATTTATTCTTTCATTCATCATGATAAAGATATATGTATACCCTTACTTATCATGGCCAGTCATTTGACTAGTTATTTTACATGACTTTTGAAAGCATACGAATAGGTGTCAACACGTTTAGTTTTAAGATACTATACAATAGACATCGAAAAACTTGATCTTAATTGGATTTTATTAGTGAGGTTCAGGGACAGTTTGAAAAACTGACAACAATAATAGAAATGAAAAATTCGAATCGAAAAAATTCTAAATTTTTTTATGAAAAATAACAGGGCAATAAAGCGAGCCCATGTCATTCCGCTAAATTAACTGGGATAACGATAACGTTCTCACGGATGTATTCCCACTGTTAGGGGCCTACCGTATAAACAATCCCCGACGTTTCTGCCTCTTTCTACTTTTATAACATGAGCTATTTTTGGCCACCCCTGCGCTATCGTTACGCATCGTAGCTCGCAATTTGTCCACGGATCAAATTCCTCCCCCTGAATACTTTTTAACGTACTGAAAGCATCTCCCAAGTGTTCAGGGTTGCTCGGCTGAATCGCGCCTACTGAAGTTGGCTTTATTGTACGATTCAAACAAATCAGCTAACTTCAGCTCTCTCGGTTGGGACCGTCTTACACTGTAGTATTCCACGCCCCAAAAACATTTTCGTGCAAAAACCATGGCAAGTACAAAAATGCTGTAAATTTGCCATCTTAAAAGGAAATACCTATATTTATATTATGCAGTATTGTTTTGCTAATAATAAGTCACTACGTATTTGCGAATTATACGATACATTAGCTTATCATTTTATTTGGCTACTCTACTGTTTTGCTACTGCTTCTTATATTCAATTACGATTTAATCATCATTTATTAATAATTAAATCATCAGAAGATTCCTTACCGAGTACTACTTGGTGAGTCCGTGCCAAAAGTTTCGCAGTACCGACTTCGGGCACGAAACCTTCAAGACAGGATGCACGGAACTGCCGTGAGAAAGAGCGAGACACTCTGGAATTCCGCGCACGATAACTAGACGTAAGAAACTACGGGGAGGAAGAGCGAGACATCCTGGAACTGATTGTCTGATTCCTAGAGACATGATAAACTACAGAGAGAAACTCCTGGATACCTTAGAACTATAATTTCGTTAGATCGAATAAGGAGAACTACGTCAGACACGCACACATACACATACACACACACATACGCGCGCGCTGCACACGAATGGCTGGTCCTGTTTTTCATGAGGGTTAGAGGCTTAATTAATAATTTTATTCTGTTGCGAAGACAGCTGTATATTATTTGGAAATTCGATCTGAGCGGTAGCTGGACGGACGAACTAAATTTGTCTGTGCGTTGCGTATCTGTGAATTGCTGGCGCCATCTGTCGTGTAAAGATGTAGATGGACGTGAGAAGACGACGAGAACGATGAAACAGAAATAAAATTTCACTCGATCTCTCAGTACGCCCTGATCTCGTACAGCAATCTCATTGATTTTTGTGTCAATCGATTCAGAACCCTCGATTCCTATAATGAATGTATCAATAACTTTTTCTCATAATATGAGATATATATATTATATACCAGTTCACAAGATATTTGATTCCAAGCACAAATACACGAGTAGCCTCGGGTAAAGAGTTTCCGTGTGCCGTGCCTGGTATAGCCGGTTGTTTGTACCTACTTGTAGTCAGAATCGACCGAGTCTCTTGATATACGGTACTCGTTTTTAATCGAGTGATATAATGGATCGGGAAATGGAAAAAGTATCGTTTTATGTGCGATACTTTACATTATACAAAGTATATGTACCAGGACGAAGAAGCAATAAGGTATTAATATATACAGATACACATCGTGGGGTACAATGGAGAATTTTCAAATAAAAAAAAAAAGTAGAAAACGTTACTATTACGCCACCCAGTATATTTATCTACAAGTCGTGTAAACATTTTAGCAAAATGATATTGCAAATGTGGTGTTACGAAGCAAGTGAGTAAAGTGTTTTGGTCAAGAAACATGATCAGATAAAGTGGTACAGACCGAAAGTGGGTTGCGCAGGATTTGGATTTTATTGTAGAAAATACAAGATGGCGCCTTCGACGGGTTATTCGATTCCACCTGAACCCCCCTTTGGAAATTAGTTATACCCTCGTGCAATATCCTTGGCCTTTAATTCTTGACTTTCCTATTTTCTTTGTGTCCACCAAACTTTTCCCTTTCGGTTGAGCAAACTCGAAGTACCTCCCATCAGCCCACACTGCGTTAATGTTTCAATAAAGAAATTCTAGCCTGCAGACACTGAATTCCCATCGACCGCGTTGTGGATTCAGCTTAAACTCTTTCGAATGAATTTTACGTCTGCGTTTAAGCACGGTTCATTGGACGGTGACACTACGCGAAACGTGCCGTCGTCGTTAGGGGTCCTCCACATGATTTTCCTTTGTGCGAAATTCGCCTTAAACCCTAAAAAATTAATTTACAAGGGTTTAACCTAGGATTAAGATAGGGCAAGTCTCGGTAGTTTTCATCGGAAACTTTCAGAGTAAATCGCCTAGCGTGAATTTCGTGCGAGAACTTCGTCATACGTACGACGCACCGCGTCGCGACGTCTTCGGTTGCGAATTAACGTTTAAGCGCGTGAGTCACGTTAAATTGATTTTGAAGAAAAATTTTCAAAGTTTAGTCTCTGTCGTTCCTGAAGTCGATAACTCCTTGAAAAGGTCATGACGCACTATAGCTGGCTAGGGAAAGACAGTCAGGGTATGTAAGTCGGAACGTATGTAGGTATACCTTAAGGCTGGTTCATACATAAGGTAGGTAGATGGTTACAACGGCAAACAGCTTTCCCGAGAGCGATTTAAGTCACGGCTGTACGTCAGGATGAAGACTTTTTTTTTCCTCTTCTTCTTCTGGACCGGCTAGACTCCTCTTCGAGGGCGATGTATCTTGTCCAGGGCTCTCGCGGGACACGTGCAAACACCTCGGAGAAGAGTCGAAGCTTCCTTCTGTGGCCGACACGTGGCAGTAGTCCATTTTCGAAGATGAAACTCGCATTCTGGTCAGAGCGATCGATAAATCGACGGAAAGTGAGGTTAGGGCTAAACTTTTAAGCTTTTACCGTGATACGAGATTTTCGTAAGTGATAGGAGAGTATTTGTATAGTTTATTCGTTTTTCCTGAACGAAAGTGAAAGCCAAGAAATTGTCTAGGTTAGGTTATGGCGATTAACTGTGGTAGCAATGGACGATGCGTTGGGGTTTGGAAAATATTTTCATTGTTATTTGCGGATAATATTAAACATGTGGACTGCACTTTATGTGCGATTTAATTCGGATTGCGTAATACCGCGACGGGTTGTACCGATTGCTGCGGCCTCGACCCTGTTACATTGGGAACGTTTATTGTCTTGTGACTTCACGGACACCGTGTATATTTACGTATGTACTTTTTTGTTTAATCTACACACAATGAAATATCTAATTCGCTGGAAATACTTAGGGAAAGTACCATAGTTGATAAAGGCTGATAAGCAGTATCGTATATTTTAAGTGAGGCGAAGTATAGTAGTTAAGATAGTAGTTTTTACTATTGTTGCGTATAGTGAATTCATGAATTTAAAATCATGTTCATTCAGGGGACTCTGTACCATTGAAAGTCATTGAGTGATGGCGCCTCTGAAAAATATTTTATTCGTCGATCGACTTAAACTAAATACAATGGACCTAAAACACTAAATATACGCAATAAACAATGCTCAACAATATACGCAATAACAATACTCGAGACCAGTGGTGTCCTCGACTCAGGAGGCGGGGAAGAGTCTGTAGTAAAAATTGTTGTTACAACATACAACGTATCGTATATTTTTTTTGCTTTTCTCTTTTATTGGATTAGCAATGTACCGAATAGTCTGAATTTTTAATAATGGAAACCACAATCTGATCGCTCAAGCTATAAGGAACAGCCAGTGGTATTTTGAAACATTCGTGTATATCTATATAGTACAGTGCTGTTTTGCATCCTTGCTCCTTATCCCGATATGAATATTGTGAGTTTACGTGATGATGATATTTATATATATAGATATGCAGAGGGAGATAATATTTTTGGATAAAATTCAATGAAGAAAATTTAATATCCGTGTCTCTGGATGAACAATAAATTGTTTTGTTTTTCAATAGAAGCAAGAAAATTCATTTAAACTCATTTACCTTTGTTCCACTATCGCACGATAAGGCAGTTGCGTGAAAAAAAAAAGGAATAATATAAATGAACGTATGAAAACTATAATTGATATCTGTAAAATATATATAAACAGTATTGGACTTTTGCAATTTGATTGAGTTTTAATTAAAGTGAAATGGATTTTAAAGAAAAATAATTAAAAAGTTATAATAATCTCACGTTTCAGCCAGTTTATCTTTATCCTCTTGAGCCTTATCCCGGGTATATTATATGTATGAATATATGTATAAATGCTATTGAAGTACTTTGAAATAGAATCGCAAAGGGGGTTAATAAACGTAACTGGATATCTGTATTATTTGGCACAAGAACATCCCTCTCGGGCACTTGAGAACTAGTGGATTTGCAATTCACAGTGGAAAACGACCTACAGGAACCTGGTATAACATATTAACAGAATCATTAAACAGTTCCGACATTTAAATAAAGTTTTGATTGCCTTTTGAAATTGGTATAAATAATAATTCCGGAAAAAGAACGATAAGTAATAATAATAAATGATTTCGGTTGACGATGAAAATTGGGATATAACTACTTATAAAATTTCCATTTTTATTTCACAGACCACCAGTATTAGTTTTTAACCCGTCCAGGGTTAATCTGCTCGTCCAGAACAGATTTCCCTGAACCACCTTATACAGTTAGACAGGGATTACACACTACTCCAGGAATTTTGTAATATTCTCAGAATTCGCGAATAAATTCGCAAAAAAAGTTTCTTTCGACAAATCAATCACGAATTGCTCGAATCTTCGATTCCAGTCGATTCTAATAAATCTAAGAACTCGAGTCTTATGACAACCTTATATAATTACAGGTGGAATAATAAAATACGAAATACAATTCTATTCTGTACGTTCAGTTTGGTTCATTACAAACTAATTTCCTATGTCTGCCGGATTTGTTGAATTTCCTACTTCCTCTTAGCAATGATCAAAGGTCTTGTAACTAAAGTTAGTAAACATCCCTGAGTCTGAGATCTTCATTGCTCAATTTCAATTTCAATGGATTCCAATGAAGTTCCCGGAACTTCCAGGATGCTAAATAGAACGTGGATCGACCAGTCACGCGCAATTTAAGGCAATTGTATGTTCTCATGACGGAGGAACAATCAAAGACTCGAGTTCTGTCAACAAACGTGATCACAAGTTAAAGGTGGAATTGGTCTAGTGCGAGCGTGACTACCAAAGTCAAATAAAATAATACAAGAGGCTGATCGTTATGAATTTGGGATTGCAGTTTAAGAAAATTAGAGCATCAAGAAAATCAAGCGGATCAGATAAGAATTGATCTTACGTGTCTATCCAGGAATATATTGCATAGTTTATATACATTGTGACCGATAATTATTTAAAGTATTTCGAGAAACAGTGGCCAATATTATTAACTTTAAGTCACAATGATCGGACGGATCAAGGACGGTGCTCGGTAAAAAAAAGTCGGTAAGATACGCGTTCCCTTCAAAACTAGGCACGTCAAAAATATTGGGCGTCAGACATCGAGATGTCGCAGCATCGCCTTACAATCCTCCGCGATATCTTGGCTACTTAGCCCACGGGAATGGTAGAGGGGCTGGTCCTGGGAATACACACACACACACACACGGGAAGGATTCGTACACGAAAAATAAAGAGGCTCGATATTGAGTACCAATAACAAAAGAAGTAGAAAATATATTAACACGTCGCTCTCTTGAGCGAGAAATAAATTACAAGATTGAAAATATTAGGGTGGCCACCGGGCCTAAGCAAAATACCAATACGCAAAACGGTCAGAATGCGAAATAATATACGTGAAGAAAATCAACATCGAATAAATATACAATACGAAGTCCACTAGGAAGCGGTAGACAACATCCGCAGAGGACACTCCAAAGCACTTGGTCACTCAAATAAGAATCAAATAAGAAGGAAATAGATAATTCCTTACGATATCATACAAAATAATCAGACACAAATCATGGAACGATATCTCAGCATAGAATACTCGTCAAACGGTAAAGCAAACCGGACGGGAACGTTCAACGCAAGTCACAGGAATCGTTGCCGATTCCGGGCACAATTTTACTAACTCTATTATGCTGGCTCGATACTAAATCAGATGTTAAATGGTAACGTAAGCGCTCACCTCAATGATCCGGGAGCAGATATTCAAATGAATATAGAATTACTTGAAACTACAGAATAGTGTCGCTACAAGAAGACAGAAGCACAGACACTCGCACGAACGGTAAGCGGACGAATGAATAGTTGTTCCCTTGATTGGCGGTGGTGGCGCTCCGATAGCTTCTTTGCCTGCCGCTGATTGGTCCGCGTCTGGGCCTTCGAGGGTGGCTGTACTGATTTCGGGGCCCAAGGTATCGCGCGAAGTTTGAATCACGGGAATTTCTCTCGCCGGTCCTTTATTGGGTTCGAGGCGGCAGTCGTCTTTCCCTAATCCAAGGTGGTGTCAACATCCGGTACATCCCGTCTTATTGGAAAAACGGCAACATTGGCGAGACACGGGAAGTCGCCTGGTATAATGCCCATTGCGGTACACTAGGCCCGCAGATTTTCCCGCATGGTTCACACAGGTAGCGATCTGGCTTTCAGGTTATTCCATGACTCCCCGGAGCGTCCTCCAGGAGTCGGGATGTCGGACGGATTTCGCCTTCGTTGGGCCGGCTGTTCGGGAACTCTTCCCGGGCCCTCCGCGTCGTGTTACGGCACTGGGCCCTAACTTTCCGTCGTCGACGGGACGTAGATGGACTGTGTCGCCGTCCGTAGCGACGTCTACGGTCAGTCGGTACGTCTTCGGCACGGTAATACTGATCCGTTGCTGTTGTCTCTCCTTCGGCCCTCCTCGGCAGCTTCCTTCGAGTTCCTGGGTCTTTAACGCTGACTTTCGTGCCGGTTGACCCGAAGCTTCGGTATTCTCCTACCGTGACCCTCGCCCTCACGGGGACCATGGGACTCCTCCATCTGGTAATACCGTTGTATGCTAGAGGTCCCGTGTTCCGGGATAGTCATTGAATTCGCTTGTCCGCCGAGTTTAACAGAGATACTAAAATAAAACATAATTAATTAATCTATTTTTTGGACTCATTAGTGACCCTGGAGTGTTGATTGTCCGTACGAGTGCCTTGCGGGAAGAAACGTAAATTCGTCTCGTAAGATCAAAAATGGTATCCTGCCCATAGTGGCGGGACATACAAAATATAACGTCACAGTATATATCGCTAAATTGGCCGCCTTGGTACACTTTGAAAACGAAAATTCGTAGAAAGTGTTTGCAAAGTTCAATGTAAAACTTTGACAGTAAATGCAATTTTTAACACATGATGAGAGATGCCTATAGTCGGTTCACGAGTTCTATGTTTTTCTGACGGATGGAAAGCAGTGACACTTCTAACAAGACTCACATGTCGCTGCATAAAATGTTTGTTACAAAATATGCATATATATGATTTTGCACTAAATATACTTTATTTTTCAATTTCAGCATATATATGTCATTTTATAAAAAATCACGTGTGACTTACATGGACTGCATTTACTCAGACTGTCAAAAAAATATATATATGTACATAACTCATGGACCAACTATAGACTAGACTAGATTTGACAAAATTCCTTCTAGAAATTCAGTCAGAGCCATGAGTAGGGCAAGATCAGCTTTCCCTAATTTTCATCTGGCGATGGTCCAGACACCCGATAGGCATCCGATCAGGACTGTAACGCTTAACTCGCAAAGTGAATAGATATTTTCTTCACAAGGCTCCCTTATCAATTAAATTAGACGAGATTAGACTATCAATATTCTTTAAAATACATCTAAGATACGAAAGGTGAAATGATATAGTTGTGCAATTAAAATCCAATTAAAAAAAATATATTTCATATTAGCCGTACATCTAATCTATTTAATCTGTGACGCTACGAGTGGGATTTAAGCCTGCGGATTTCAGGATGCTCAAAATGTAGAGCATCTCATTCTATCCACCGCCACAAACCGAACTTGTAAATTTTATTTCGATTATTAATTTTAACCATCAATATTTGTGTATATGAATATAAAACGTAATAAAATATATATTCCAGCATTTATAAATTGAATATTGCAACCAATAAAAATTATTTTAAATACGTTTGATATTCGATTTTGATGATTAAAAAAAATTTATTGGATAAAATATTTTTATCAGACCAGAACAACATTTTAAAAATGATGTTACACCGAAAAATTCATTGGTTACCAAATTTGTGCAAAAAAGTGTTCAATATACAATTTCATGAAATTGTTTGATCGTACCTGATCGTACCCCAATTCAATCTGAGTGAGGGTCCAGCCAAATATTCTCGTCACTAAATCCAACGAAGGCCACATTAAGAAAATGTGGATGCCCTACTTGACCCCTGATACGACCTTCTTGATACCAGGGCGTTCCCTAACAAATTTCTTCACAGGAAGTTGGATCATCTGTCATGTGTTCGCAGTCCGAATATTTTTCAGCAGTCCATATTCGTGTGACCTGCGACCTCTCTATTTACAAGAAATAAATTTCAAATTTATACTTTCCCGGGAATCCTATAGAAATATACTGAACCATAATTAATATTTTCTTTGAAGTTTGATAAAATCGCAATATATTGTTTGTCAATAAAAAGTTCCAGTTCAAGGGTTATACATAAAATAATGAATACATATAATAATGTACATAAAAAATAAATAAAATCGCGTTTACACTTACTCGACTTTTTGGTTTTTTTTGGTTCGACTGAATGACAGATAATATACCCTGGGGCGAGTAACTCGATCCACAGTCGAGTGGCCAAGCTTGGCTAATACGTGACGTTACGATATTTGTGTACAAAAAACATTAATAAAAAAATCGAGCAGTGTGGACTCGGCATAAATCACTCAATGCTATGCATCTCCTACTTAGTACTACATATTTCTATAATTTTTTCGTCAATCGAAATTTCGTATTAAAATTTGGTACTACTCCGATACGAGACTCTCGAGAATTTCTTCGGATCTCTGGAAGTGCGATAGCGTTTAAGAGAAGTTTCGTATTCCCTTTTCCAAGAGAAGTCCATGCGGACAAAAAGTTCTGAAGCTTCTGAAAATTGTGTCGTGTGTCAAGGGAGCTGTCCTGCCTCCTGCAGAGTCTGGGAGCGGTCGGGACACACCCCTGTGACCTTTATGGGGGGTATCTGGGTGAAATAAAGAATTGTGCTCTGGATTTTACTCGAAACCTACCTACTAGGTAGATTTTCACGTTTCCAACGTTTTCGCGTTTATCTCCTACTACCTTATCTAAATGTTTTTCTAATTCAGACGATTATCTAAGTTTGGGCGAAAAAGACAAGTAGGATTGATCAGCAATTAAAGGGTCAAAAATGACATAGTGAATGCCACATAAGTTTTCGAAAAACTGAACTTTAAGAGACAAATAGAATTGATTAGGAATTAAAAGGTCAAAAATGACATAGTAAATGCCACGTAAGATTTCGAAAAACTGAACAAAATTGATGCTCCAAATTTTTCTCTATACTTTTTCCCATTTGCCTCTCACCAGATAGTGTCCCTTATTCGTTCTTATCGTTCCTACTGTCGCGGCTCTAAGAAAATTTGTAGCTTTCATGGAGATGCTGTGAAAAGGATCGTAGCCATAAATGCGATCTCGCACTAGTTTTATCCCAAGGAGTAGAGATTGCCTAGGAAATGTAAGTACCGTCGAAAATTAAGTTTAGTATCTCGGGATTACGTCGCACCTAGAGTTCAATTCGCCAAGACACTCAAGATAAAGGATAAGATAATGCTGATAATATTTACGATTGATCTTCCCGCCATAGAAGGAAATTTGACAAGGCTTTCAGTTCGCTATTTCGATAAAGGTTTTTACTTCTTGGCATCTTCATTTAAAATATATGTAAAGTATGTTCCTGAAATACTTAACCACAAGGAATGGAAGGAGCAACGTTTCTCGAAGATAGTAAAGGAAGGATATGAACCTTAAGAGGAAATGGACCAGACTATTCGAATTTGTAAATTGTCGCACGGACGCGGCTGGAAATTTCGCAGTAAAAAATTTCTGTACAAAATTCAGTGTCAATAAATTTATTACAAAAGAATTCAAACTCTCCGATAAAATGTCTTTCCCTGTGGATCTAAATTTTGGAATTATTTCTTTTAGAAAATATATCAAATGTAACGGAATTTCGAAAGTGACAGCATGCGTATCTGTCTGTGTTGTACTTAAAAAAAAGGGGGGCACCCGGGGAAATTTGGATATCTGTAAACTTTACCCCAAATCTCTTAAAATTCCTTTTTCATAGTCAATTACGTGACTTTTGATTGTGAATTTTCCTCCATTCCAGCCCTCAAAGCTACTGGCTAAAGCTGGCTTAAGGAACGCGGAAGAATTGCGCGTGGGTGTAATCGCTCCTACGCATCAGGATTGATTTTCGTATTTTATATATGCGTTTATTTGGAATCTTCCCAAGAAATATTTCTGAAAGACAAAAACCATTATTATTACTAAAAAAATCGTTCCGAATCCCCCTCGTTCCCTTGATATCATTATTTTCGCCCACTCTTTGATTAGCGAATTTTTATCTTACAGGCTATTTTAATGACTCGAGTATTGAACAATGATCCTCTGATAAGATCTAGATGGGCGCTGTTTACATCATTATAATGGGATCGATCGAAACGCTCTGGATCCCATACATCAATTGTAGGATCTTATTTGTCATACTCGTATCAACATTGACATCTCATATTCGTCCAGTTCAACCATTTCATCACTCACTGCCAAATTCTATTTTTCTCATATGTAGACAGATAAATCGAGACTCGAGTCTGACTTGAATTTTCACAAATTGCTGATGAATTTCGTAAGGTATACCTATATCTAGCCTTTTTTGGGTAATTTGATCTTTTGTTGGAACTCAAAGAAAAAGCCCTAGGAGAGGAAAAAGATTTTTCGCGAACGTGGAGATGAAGAAAATCAGTCTGGGTGACTGTGTGAAGTGTATTTTAATAATTTGGTTATTTATTGGTTTCGCGATGCTTTAAGATTCAATTCGGTGGATAAGGATGTAAAATTTTAATATTTCCCAATAACGATTGATTTCTTATACAGTTTTTTTATCGTGACACAATGTTTAGCAAACCGTTTACATAAATTACGCGATAATATTTATAGTCAGTCGCATAGTTGGGTGACAAAGTAAATCAGTTTGCTCTGATTGTTCTGATAACGCAGTAGGTGCATGCACGCTGTCGTAGTGGAAATTTCTAGAATTTTCGCGCATCATCGTTATCTCCAAGAGATAAGGCTTCGCTAGAGCGGAATGACCGATATTGCTCTTTCGTGCGAATTTGAGAACTCTTTTATCACTTTCATTTCATTTCACCTGGCAGCATTCATACTTTTCCGCTAATGAGTACAGTCAGTCCAGGAATACATTTTTTTTGACAGATCGAAAACAATGAATTATTTAACACGTGCGTTACGTGATTTTGCACTGAAATTTAATATACAGACATTTTTCGCACTTATGGCAGGTTAGGCTCTCGAGATTTGCGCCGAAATGACGTAGACAAGTCGAATCACCTCTTTCCATATGTTCTATGAAAAATAATATAGTTTAAATGTCAATTTAAATTGAGCATAAAAAAATTACTTATTACAATACCAGGTATACCAAGTTGTCTAAATATTTTTTAGTAAAGAATAAATCCAGACGACTTTCCTTGCCTTTCTTATTTTCATCTCCACCAATATCTCGATACCATTTATACGAAGTAACGATGTTCCTATTCAATTCCAAGATCCTTTCAAAATTGTGACAATTTTTCTGAAAAAGCGTTATACCTGTCTGCAGACGTGCAAAAATGTCAGTTAATTTTGTCAGCAGCTTCTGTAGCTCCAGTTCAATCAAATCTTCATGAAGCAATGGCAGGACAAACAATCGTGCACAGATTACGAGGGACTTACGAGGAGTGACGTATGCCGATGATACATACAACGATACCCCTCAGCATCCTCGCGTGGACCACGAAACGAAACTCGAAACAATGGACGCATGCGTGACGAAGATTTCAAAATTTCGTTTGACTATCTATAACTCGAAACGACGCAACTCGAAACGCCACTCACGAGGATTGTCTATTTTTTATTTTTGGCATATATATCAGTCATATGAATAACTACGTGTGATTTACTAAAGATCGCATTGTTTACGATCTTTAAAAAAATATATTTCATTCCTACACTTGCTATTGTCTCTTTTTTCAATTTTGGACTATTCCAAATTTTCATCTCCGTGAACTACACACGGCTCGGTACGCTGAATTCGGTAGGCCAATATAAAGTAACGCATATACGGACGAATGTCGCGTCTATTTATTCCTCTTCTGATTCTCTTATTTACGAGGCTCTGCCACGTGGAAGGAGTACAGGTCGACTAACGCAGCTATCAATCCTAACTCTCTAGGGCATTACGTAAATGTACGATGCGGTCGACGTAAATTGATCACCGAATTCGGCTACGCGATATAGTCCGATAGGATCTAGGTGAAACCGAGCAAGATCACACAGAGGCTATTAGGCCTTATTCGTTTCTCGGTTTGAAATCAGGATACGGGATACGAATGAAAACAGTATGACAGATGTTAAAAGATAAATAAATAATTTAGCATACGAAAAGAAAAATTTAAAATAAAATTTTAAATAGCGTAGAAATAAAAAATTCTCGCTGAAAAGTAAGAGATGATTCTTGAATGAAATCTTTTAAAAAAAAATATGATTTTCTGTCGGATGAAAAGGAAGGCAGTGTGAGAGATGATAACCTAAATCCCTTTGACAATGGATATGCGCTCGGCTAGAATAAAGTAATATAAGAGTAGATGGTGCAGCGTGGAAGATTGATTAAAAAAGAAAACAAAATTTTTTTCTATTGTCCTCGACATTGTGAAAGCACCGTAGCAAGGCAATGCATAATACTTGACTGCATCAACGACTGAGTGAAATGGACCCCTTTCTGATGATGGCAGGTCACACGGAGAAGATTGAAGTATAATTTCATTAGGGATGCTGATAGTCACACGTGGTAATACAGCTTAATCGAGTTTTAGAATATGCGATTGTTATCACGGGGAAGCTTCTATGTGTGTGTACGAATATATTGTATTACTGAAATGAAAATCTAAGGCACTGTATATCTTGATTAATATAATTTTACAGGTTTGCTTATCGGATCTTTTTGAATGTGTGACGTGTAAGAAAAATTTATGATTTAGATAAATTTGCAAAAAAATTAAACAAAGTTTGACGATTTAATAAAAAAATTAATGACAACGAATCTCTTGGGCTGGTTTCCATTAATTTGTATCGATTATTGAATTTTTTGGTGTGATTAAAAATTGACGCTGTAATTTTAGCTGGTTTTGAATATGGTTATAGATGCTTTGATATATTATATTTTTTTGACTTTAATTTAGAACTTATGTATAATAGCGTAATTCTGTGTGACCGAAGCTGATTTTTGAGTACCTTTCTCTGTGCAGGTTCATACACTTTTTTGACTTTTGAAACAAACTGACGATAATGGTTTTTCTTTTTCGCTATTTACATTTCTCCAATCTGTATTTGCAGGTTGAGTAAATTCAGAGAGTTTCTCAAGAAAAGCAATAGTTTCGGTGGAAAGTCAAAGAAAAAGGTTAAAAAGTAAAATAGACAAGAGGTAAATATACATGAATTGACTGTACACGTATGGGGTATAGGTACGTTACTACAGTTAAATTGGATATTGAAAAAAAAACAGCAGTACAACGGAATTACGTTATATTCAAAAAATCGCAATGTTTACTAGCCTCGTTCTATTTTCTGGAAACATACGCAAACACCTGCACGCCTCAGCAAATATTTGCACGTTTCGTATTTTTGCATACTCTCGCAAGGGACTAGCTTACTGCAATTATTAAACGTAGAAAATGTCGCATAGCTTCGCGCTCTACGGGAATTCCATATACATTCTGCACTATATTCCTAATGGAATATACAGAAATTAACATTCAAAAGTAAAAAAAATACAACTGGCAACGTTGCAATTGTCCAGTCTCATAAATAACATATACGATAAAACCTAACAAAAAGTTATCAAATACAATTTTCAACCAAAGCAATGCACATTTTTATGCAATTCATTATGCAAAATTAACGTTTACAGGGGAAGATGCGATAAGACGGATCCGCAAAGGCAATATGAGTTATCAGTAAATTGAATGATATATTGAAATTTCTCTGACGTCATTATTTCCTCAATCCGTTCGTCTCGCCCCACCTTCCCCCTAAGCTCGTAGCTGATCGATGTATCGTTAAAGCATGAATTCAGTGTTGCCACTTGTCAAGCTTACTCATACACAGCCCGGTGGAATATTTTGGGTCAGTAGAAAGGAGAAAAGAAAAACTGATAAGAGGTGCTCCCGTCCGCAACAGACATGTCGGTCTTCTTCTTCCGGTTGCACAACATGCGCCGCCAGGCGGAGGAAGCGCGAAAGAAGCGTCAGAAACGCGGCGGGGGTCAGGGTGGTCAGCGTGGGACCAACTGCGGGGACCAATCACAGCCGACTGCGGGATCGATGCAGCAAGATCGATGCAGCAACAAGACGCATGGGAATTCAAGCAAACTCTTCGAGAGGGCGCCACTGCAGCCTAGTGATTCCCTCGACGAGATCGCCTTTCAGATCCCCAGGTGAGACCTCAGCACGTAGCCGGCACGTAGCTTCCTAGGTAAATTTTCTTCTTTCTTCCTGTACTCTATTACGTTGCTTAACCTCCTCGATGATCCGCCATCTTTGACTTCGCACTGAAGAGTCACCGCCACTCTAACCACTTGAACCACTCGACCCGCTAGAACAAAAGGTAATCTCTCAGAAAGATTTCATTGACCTCATCTCTTTTCTTCTCTTCTCCTTCTGGGTCTTTCATTCTCATTTTTCATCATCTACTTCACCAATGTATTTTCTTCTGCGATCTCGACTGGATGACGCTAGCTCTTTTTTTTTTTTTTTCAAGAAGACGCCAAGTCCTCCTTTGAGACTCGTGCGCAGCCACTTTCTTGGCCCCGTGGCAGCACGTCTCTTGGAATAAATATAAGGTTCGTTAAGGTCTCGCGCGACGTATGAACAAGGTCTTCTTTGCTGGGGGTTGTTGAGTCTAACAAGCACAGTGAAGATTCTTCGGAAGAAGTAAACCAGTCGACGAAGCTTTTTCACGAATGTACTCTGGGCTAGGACAGTTTCGCGACAGGATAGCGCGTACCACGCGATTGTTAAGGAATACGCTTTCTAATTGGACTCTGGTCTAATTGGTGGAGGCTGCAATTAGCGAAATAATTGCATAGCTTAGTCGGGATTACTATACGTACAGCAGGCTGAGAGCTACGTAAGAAGATCCGGATGAGTAGAGATAAAGATAAGGGTATAACGCTTTGAACGTTTCACATCGGTCGATGTCTTTATCAGGTGATTTGGATCATCGGCTGATATACGGATAACGCGGAAGGATTTTATCGCGACGGCTGATTGGTTTCGCGGAGAAATTTATACCGAACGTTTTTTGGAATTTTATATCGATTCGGGATGCGTTTTCAGATGTGGATTAATTTTATAGCGAGGAATGTTTCTGGCATTTTGTTCAGGGTTAGTCTACTTTTTAATCGTGGTCGTTGAGTTTGCTGAAAATTTTATAGACAAAGTATTTTTGCACATCTTTTAAGCCTGTAATGTGATCTATGTAATTTATCTATTAAATATTTTTTATTAATGTTCTCACATAGCACGAAGGTCCTCACGACGTCCTGTGGACATTTTGTCAAATCCTTGTTAACTTTTCAGATAACAGCGTGCGAGCACATGTGACAGGAAACATAACAAATTGTTATATGCTATCAAAATAATTCATAAAAATGTATGTCTTATTTATTGCTATACTTTCAAAAGTATATAGTTGCAAATTTTAAGCAACAAATTACCAGTAAGTGATCTGTAAGGCTTGCAGCATTGTCCTACTATTTTTTGGAAAAATTTGATGACTGACACGGCAATATAATAATGAAAATTTAGAAAAAAAACATTAATCAAATTATTATAAATAAACATTTCATTGAAAATTCAATAGCACGAGTTGGTAAGTATGTTAATAAATTTTTGTTCGCATCGCGCAATTTAAAAAAAATAATTTATCGTTAACGATTTGCTAACAAAACTGTTATTCTTTTCGAATAATTATTTTTCCTATCATATTTGCAAAATACGTTTTCGAGAATAATAACGCCAAAGAATTTACTTTGCTTGCTGCAATGATTGTCGTGATTTTCTTGTGTATTTTCACTTTTTGCATTTTTTTATTTAATACAAAATTTTTTATTATATTCTCAAGAAATCTTTGTTGCACAAGCAAGTCAACTATTTTGAAACCTGCCTCATGTGTTACATGGGTTTTAAATCTGCCGACGAACTGCCGTCGTAAAAGTACTGAAAAAAAATATTTAACACCAAATCAGTTTGCACAAAATTTTTAAAAGTTCCAAAGCTTCGCGCAAATCAAAATTACACTTTCGATTTTTCGCATCAATTGCATTAAAAAAAAAAAAGGAGAACGGCACTTTTTTCCCAGTAGAATCGATCGCACCATAAGTCACCGAATGATTGCACGTTCGACCCGAGCGTCAATATTCCTTCAGTGGCCTCCGCTAATAAGGGCGCCCTCTCAATTAAATATAAGTTTGCCTCAAGTTTTAAACAATCAAATAGATGAGTGGTCACGAAAGGGAATTAAATAACAAAAAACCACAAGGTTTACAGTCATTTCCGTCCCATTGATTGGACCAGACACGCATAAGTAATTAACGATAAAAATACTTAAAGCCACCAATGCCATTGATACAATTTTCACTAAAAAAAATAAGATCCAGGTAAACGGTCAAATAAAAATTAATCGAACGTAAAGAACCTTCGAATCGAAGTAAAACCCCCCTTTTGTCTTACAAGACGACTGTACATGTCTATTGCTTCGTGTCACAGAATCCCCATATAATAAACATCCATAAATCCAATGACTTGGTCCATTGTAAATGACACGTGCCGGTAGATACAATGACTAAAAATAATGGGGCTCCGCCTAGTCGAAACATGAAAGGGCTCTTGGGAAGGACGCTCTCATTAGGTGCGTCGCCGAGCGCGCCTCTCGTGGCATTAATGATAACACAAAATAATGGTCCAGGGATCTAACTTCGATCTAAATACTTCAGTTGCCAGAGTCATTCATTTTCATCTTCTGTACGTGAGATGAAAGATATCGAGAATCTCTGAGCCACCGATCACATTTTTTCTTGTATTATTCTCCCTTTCTCTCTCTCCCCTCTATCCCCTCTCCTCTCGCCCCTCTAAAAGCATTAGCGGCGCTTCATTCGGAATTTCTCACATATTCCTTTACACCGGGTGTCTCAGTTGAACCAGTTCAAACCTCAAGAGTCTCTTTATCCGTTCCATATCGCGATTCGACCTCTATGGATAAAAAACGAGATAGTGGATAACCGGATGGGGATGAGTGGGAGGGTGGTAGTGGTGGGGGTAGGGTGGGGGGTTATCCGGAAATTCGCGAGTAGATATAAAACATGACACGAGTAGACTAAGTACGGATAAGCATAAGCTTATATCATGCTGTAGTATCGAATTATGTGAACGTACTGTATTTAACGATTGGAGTGAATTTCTAGCAGATGCTGTAGGTGCTGCCATCCCTGAGCCGTCGCGGCTACGTCAGAAACTAAAAGTTCACAGCTCATCCCACGGTATCGCGTTTAGTCTGATATAATTCCCTACGGACTAGAATAAAAAGAAGGAAACAGATCTGCGAGGACCTAACCTAACCTTCCTTATCCTGGACAGCTAATGCAGCGGAAGTGGACTCTCAACTTTGTTACGTTTAATCACGTCCTGCAGCTCTCACTGCACGTTTTACTTCGCTGGTAATTGAAGTTGGGATCGAGCTCGTCGATGCCATTACTCGGCTAGTGCTACGTCTGTAGGAGACTTCATTTTTATATCTAGCTTTTTTATCTTATAACTCTTTTTTTTATTTACTGTCTCATAATTATGCACTTTTTGCACGTGGTGATGACGTCTTAGTCGTACAAAGGATTATTGTATACTTGATTAGAAACTCGAAATAGCTATTTTCGAGGTTACTTCTGATTATTCGTTTGATTCGTTGGGTTTATCGAATTTATTTAATCAATTATCGGAATTGTACTGCACTTTTGTGTGTACTGCTGTGTCAAGTTGAATTTGAACTCAGTTAGGGGTTTTTGTGAAAAAAAAAAAGAATTGTCGGTAGGGGTTGTTTCTAAACTTTTAAAAACGATTCGTTAGAGAGACTTCCGGTTTATTTGTTGCTAATTGATTGGAAATGGTTATTGTTATGATATTCGAATTATTTGGAAATAATTAGCAAAAAATGAGAATCGTAATGAAGGGAATATCGGATTTTGAAACGATTTATAAGAATCCTGATAGTAATTGTATATAAAAAGTAATTCAAGCTGAAATTAATACTTTGAAAGCTTTAGTGCCATTGGCAAGCAAAGGTTTAATGTTTCCCGTTAATAAATAAAGAAAATAATTGAAAGGAAATTTTTCTTTATTTCTGTCTAAGAGTTTCCAGTTTCTTCAACTATTTACGATACTATTCAATTATTTTGTAGATTATAATTAACGACTGTTTTAATACTTTAACGACTCATGGTACATATTTTATTTTGGTTCATATTTTATTTTGAGTTTCACTACTTTTCACCAGTTTTGTTCTCTTAATTGGATTCGACATGTCAATTTTGAAATTTTAGAATTTTGACTTTAGATTCGAAAACGGCGCTCCTAAAAACTTCTGAATGGCAAGAATAGCCAATTTTGAATCGTTTGAAATAATTCAGAAATTTTCAAATAAACACACGGTATATTGTAACTTAAATATAATATACTTGCAGGAGACCCTAATCAAGGGTCAAGATGTCGTAAAATCAAATTCAGTCATTTTTGTTTACCCGAACGATAAACGATTAATATCTAGAGCGATAATTGATTAAATTTATACACGTGATCATGCGAATGATAAGAAAGTCACTATAGCGACTTCATTTCTAACGATGCTATGATGATATTATCTGCATGCATATATCTACGCCGACTTAATCACGTTACGTTCCAGGCTCATTACATAACGTAACTTTTAAATTTAATTGTCACCGATTTTTGATACTAGTAAGATCGAATTACACAAGTGCATATAGCACATATATAATTTTGTCAAAGGGCTATTTCCAGGACATATGACACTCACAACGGCAAGTCGATGTGCTTTTTTTTTAATACCTAACCTTGGGACATGGGACATTGGATATCTAACGTAATCTAACCTAAGGAAAACCATTTCTTAGTCCATCACAACTCCGAGTGTCTAGCATAACAGATTTTTGGAAAAATTCGGTATGAGTGCCGCTTTATAGTCCTGAAAGTATACATTACGCATCAATGCACTTTCAGGCGTGTCCTGGAAGTGTCCTCATAAATGCCAATATTCAACATAGCAAGTCCTGAAAACTACCTTTCGACAAATTTATACCCATATATCTACATGTATACACATTGATGTATGTGAATTGGTGTTCGATTAGCATCGCCATTTTGGGGATTTTTGTCATTGACTGTATCTATAATAGAAACGCTTTATCATAAAGATCTGAAAATTAAAAAAAAACAGGTTTAATATCTAAGGAAAAGAAATATTGTATAAAAAGAAAAGAACACACAATAATTGATCTTGCGCTGACGCAATATATTGAAAACGAAGAAAAAAATAGTTCAAGATAGTTTACGTAAGTGGAATAACTACGAAAGTGGTCAGACATCCGTTTCGTTCCTTCCTAAGTGGTTCAGCCCGGTCGGTGTCAGACGCAAAGTGGTAGGTCGAACCCAGCCAAATGGAAAAGTAAAATATAGACCAATAGATAGAATGTTTTATAGTGCCTAACATAAAACAATAGATAAAGTGTAAAACGATAAAAACAAAGGAATTTTTGTTTCTCCTCGACACAGAAGAACATTAGGCCCCTAATCACCTGCTGATTGTAAATTAACTGCCATTGATATAACTTCACAATTCCAAACTTGACCTTATTGTCCTTAAACAGTCCTCCAATGTATTTAAACAAACTTTCAATTATTCCACAAGATTCTTGGAATATAATCGAACCTAATAAATGTTTGGTTAAAATTCTTTTTTGAATTTCCCGCGCAAACTTAAGCTACCCCGCGTTCGTTCTATTGTCAAAATTACAAAACCACTTTGTACTTATACGGCGCAGCCGAAATTACAAATAAAACAATCTGTAATTCAGCAGTGACGTATTTGACGGCGGGTGTTGAAATAAAATCAGGCAGAAAATCTTATAAAATTCACCCCTACATGGTTGGTCACCCCGGTTGGTACTACTGTCAGTGATCGACCCTCTGAGAAATTTTTTTTTTCATATTTCAACCGCAACTACCTGCCGCTTAAAATTCAGCTCAAGATACGGAGGTAACTTGGTGGCTGTTATCGATTTTGTAAAATCGAACAATATTGACGAACCTTTTTCATGTTTGGTCAACTTCGTTCGTAAGGCAGCTTTTTATGCCTGACTTTGACTTTTATTACTATTTACCTACCGGCAGACCTGCATAACAGTGTATTAAGTACCAACCATTGGATATCTTTGCTCTTCTTGTGTTTACAGATTCTTGTTTTTTTTATATGGTTGCGTAATATATTTAATTCATTATGATCCATTATTCGTCAGATTCATTAGATAACGCACACACAAGTACGATAAAGTACAAAGTTCAATATTTTTCTATGGATACGATTCGAATATTTTGCTGGACTATGCTATTGTGATATTATTACATATTATATTTCTGACACAAATTCCACGGGAATAAAGGTAAGAAAGCATTTCAGTGAAAGCAAGTAGAAAATCGGAATGCATTATAAAATATTTTTGAAAATTTTTTTTGCATTCTTCGAAATATGCCCGAATAATGTTTTTCGATCCTGATAAGCGAAGCAATGTTTTAAATAAAATTACACTTTGTTTTATCAGGCATCCGTGTCCCTAACGTTATCACGTAACAAGTTTATCGTAGTAGAATGATAAATGTTGAAATCCACTATGCTGCATAGTGATTAAATTTTATTGATCGGTCCACTTTTATTGTTTGGTATATCCGACCGTAGATAATGGAAATATCGACATTCCTTCCTAAACCATCACTATATACCCAAAATATTATGCACGTAATGCGTGATTGATAAAAAGATTAATGTCCACTGATAGCATTCCATTTTTTACTTCAATGACGAATCACACCAATTCGTTCGATTACGAATAAAGATACTGCGAAATAAATTGGTATTCGTCATATAATAAATTTCTGCTTTATCAATGCCTTTTTTTATTATCGATTTACCTTTGTAGAATAATAAACATTATCATTTCGGTAAAAACTATAAATAACTAGTCAACGTTACTACATTCGATACAATTATAGTAGGCAAATTTATAATTTAAAAAAAGAAAATCCGAATTTCATTAATACACGAAGAAAAAACTTTTCCAATTTAGGTCGCAGAATCATTATCAAATTTTGAAACACTATCATTCTTGTAAGGACAGAATGCAAAGTCGCGTCCTTCACAAGTATTACATATATTTATATTTAGTCCTTCGAGAAAATATAGACGTCTCGCGAATTTTCAAAAGTCGAATTCGCGACACTTTTAAGGTTTTTTTGCACTGGGCAGGCGTCTTTATACGAAACTATACTTGATTTTAAAATAAAAATAGTCGTGATATACTGTTCTAAAATTCATATGCTAGGAAGTCGCTTAACGTTATCACGCTATCTCTCATACACACTCTTATTAGTGTGTACAGTTTGTGTTATCGAACCGCAGACGACCAGCCGAGTTTGTCCCTATCCTTTCGTTACATTAATATTTAGTAGAGGAAGAGATAGCTGGAACCACAATATAGCAGATTGCACGGTGCATCCGGTGATTGTAGGCCAGCTGATAATAAGGATGATAATAGTGCAGAACTGATAGATGGTCAAAACGATGCCCATTTGCCAAAGATATTATCAAGATATTATATCGTTGAAAGAGATTTTTACTCAGACGGCTACTAATCACGATGACGTTGAGAGCCGAGTCTTTTTGGGTGGATTTTTGGTGATAAGGTGGATCTGCACTTTTGACAGTTCTATTAAAATAACTTAATTGCAATTTGACGCAGGTAGTTTAGGAGGTCCTTCCTGATAGCAAGGGATATCAAAATGATTCATTAGACCTGGGGAGAACTGATAGCTCAGACAGCTACTAATCACGATAGCGTTTAGAGCCCAGTCTTTTTGAGTGGATTTTTGGTGATAAGGTGGATCTGCACTTTTGACAGTTCTATTAAAATAACTTCACTGCAATCTGATGCAGGTAGTTTAGGAGGTCCTTCCTGATAGCAAGGGATATCAAAATGATTCATTAGACCTGAGGAAAATTGGGAAGAGCTCAGACAGCTACTAATCACAATGACCCTGGGAGCTGAACTTTTAAGGCGTTTGATTTGGAAATTAGGCCGATTTCTGACAACTCCGGCACAATGAATTTGCTGTTGAGAATTTAGAAAGAATAGCAAAAGCTCCTGATACTTGGATGAGACACGATGCACATTTTGCAGTGCAAATTGTTCACTGATGTTTGATCTGGAAAGCAGGATAGGATTTACCTATTTGAATTTTTGCAATTATAATTTTTCAAAAGTCGTATGAATTCCTGTCGAGGAATACGATACGTTGTTTTTAGTGGGAATTATGCTTTTTGTTATCCCGAGGTGTTAATGTAGAATTTTGATTTGATATTTTAATTTGACTAATTGGATTACCCGGTACCCGGCTTACTGGTGTTTCTGTTGTGCTTGCCGCCCGCCGGGAGAGAGGGCTCGGGCACTTTTTTGGTTTGATTCCAGGCACTGCCACTGGTTTTGGACTCTTGGAATATTATATACCTACGTTTAATAATTTCGAAATTTTATCCTCATGATTGCTGGTATGACTAACTTCAAGGGAATTTTATAATATTAGGGATTAGTGATTTATAGATCCTATTGTTTTGTCCTTTATCGGCGTTGCTCTTAGAGGTCGATAGGAGTTTTGAGGAATTTTTTCACATACAGTTATACACATCCACAGTGTGTTTTTCACTATCATGTGGGGCTTTTGACATATTCATCATAGAGAAAGGATGTTTAAAATGGAAAAATGATAAAAGATAAGAAGATATAAGGATGGAATGTTACAGTACGGAGAGAGAAATATAAACGGAGCAGAACTCAAAAAAAATTCCTTAATCCCTTCGAAGATAGGAAGCATTGACTTTTCGTGCCAGTGTGGGCAAAAAAAAGTTCTTGAATTTTAATGACAACTGGAATCTAGGGACTTTTTGTTTCACAAAATGCGAATTCGAAGTTCAAATTTTTTTATTCAAAATTGCGGATCCAATATGGTAGAACAGAACACGAAAGTGACTTTATTTGGATGAAGCTTGGTGCTCTGGGATTTTTGAGATCGCTGATTAAGGATCTACGATCGAAATTCTGAAATTCAAAATTATGGATCCAATTTCCAAAAAATGATATGATTTGGATGTTTTCTCAATTTTTAGTTCAGATTCCCAATCGCTGTTCTCAAAAACTGCCGCGTACCAAGTTTTATTCGAATCAAGTAGCTTTTTGCATTTTGACCCGCCCATTTTTTAATTTTTTATTTTGACGCTGGATTCACATTCAGCGTCCAAAAAAGCATTAGGATACTAATTTTTATGCAAATCGGGCCATGCAATCATCAAGTAAACGATGTGACACTATATAGCCTCAATGCCGTCCAAGTGGTTAATGCCCAATAAAGAAATCGGAAATCAGATTAGCATCTTTCTTATTCGGTTCTTAATACATTTCACCTGATATTCAAATTGTGGAAATTTCATCAGGGCCGATGGGTAATGTTATCACAGCTCTAATCAGGTGATCTATATACATATATTCGTTAGTGGCTACTACCATCATAACTCTTAACTCGAATTTCACTCTACTGCATTACTTTCGTAGACGGTTTTTCATTACAAGGTAATAATTCGAAATTTCCCAAAAAATTCAGTAATTTGTCCAAAGCGTGAAGTAAATACATAGCCAAAAATAAATTGCTCGTTATTACCCATTATCTCACATCATTTCCTATATAATTTTTATTAAGTTACATATCGGGACTCTGAATGCTCCCAATCTATCAAATCTTTATTACTAAAAAACTCAAATTCACTCACAGTTCTCTTCACTTCGTTATTGGCTTGTGTAAAATTAGTCATGACGCAATCGAAGGTACAGGCACTACACTGATCACCGAATCTAAAGGGAGCTTCAGTACCTCTGAAAAATTGCACGTTTCTATTTCCTTATCAGTTTTCTAGGTCATGTTGTTGTAAAATCCATCTGCATGACTTTTTAATTTTCTCCGTTATTGAATTCGAATTTTTATTTAATTTCGACTCCTCTTCGCGTGATCCATTTCGCACGGCAATAACTATACTAATGATAGACATGTGTAAAAAATACATAACTCACTATATAATGCCATCTGACTGTCATTTACTGCATTACATATTAAATTATATATTACTGTCGACACGAGTTAACGATTAACCTGGCCTCAATACAAACTTAGTTACCTCATCAAAGTCTGATCAGGACCAAAGTAGTTAATCTCATCCTAAACCTAACCTAAAAGTAGCTTCTCGCGAAACCCGTTAGGGCAGCATGGGATTACGATATGGAACCTGTTGAAAATCTGTTTATTTAATTAGCAGGAATTTAGATTGTTCGAATGAAAAAGTCTACTCGTTGGTGTCACTGATCCAAAGATTGAAGTATTCAAATATTTTTAAGATTTCTAACTATAATACTGCAAGAGAGAACTTTACGAGGGATCGATTAAATATTAAAAAATATTAATCGTAGTATCACTGCTACGAAAGCCCTCTTATTCTTGAATTAAACGATTTTTCTCGCCACTATAGTTGAGAAGGTCCCGCCCGTTTTTGATCTTTCTCAATCTTCATTAAAAAAAAAAAACTTGCAGTCATTGCCCTCGACCAGTAAAATTCTCATAATACAAGAAAAGGTTTTTTGCTCGATGAAGTATCCCGAAATAAACTTTACGAAATGTCGGAATTTAATTTGCAAAGTGGTTAAGATTTATCATAATTCCATTGCTCGTGAGCCTATTCTCCAATGAGCAGCTTCCGTTTCTCCAATCCTACTGGAACTCATAACAACGTCATTTGATGCAGCCATGTCAGTTGCAACCAAGTATTGCATAATGAAAGTACACGTTGCGTGCGATACCAGGGGTGGATGATGAGGGGTCGGGTCGAGGGGGATGAATGAGCAACCTCACGAAATTGGACACTAATGGATGGTTACAGCATGGCACTCGTCAGATACATTAAATTAATCGGACCGATCATTAATTAGTATTTAATCGAGATGCGAAAGACCCATTTCCCATAAGTGGCTTTTACTATCATCCGCAGGATAAATATAGTGAAAATTAATCGAGCATAATTCGGCCCTGTGAACCGACCTTATTATCGGCTCGACCATTTAAAGCCGTAGAACCGTCGAGAATTGAAAATTTCTTGGCAACTTACAATACGAATAAATGATAAGGCGAACAACTTAGGGCTGGAAAATGGCCCGCAAGTTTTCCAAGAACCAAGCGAAAACTTTATCTTTGGAGTAACGCGAGAGCGAGCTTTATTATTTTCATTCTAGTTCATTGTTTATTCGCCGATGGAGAAGCTACTCGGCGGGACTTGCGCTGTGATCAACCAGAAGGCGAAGTTCACGGCGATTCCGGTAGTTGGCGCTGGGCCGCGCCGCGAAGCGCCTTGTGCTTCGAACCTGCGAAGAAGCTCGACTCGACTCTGAACGTCGACGCGTTAATGAAGCGGCGTCGGGACGCCAGTCCATTCGCGTTGGTGCTCGTCGGTTTGAGAAAATATCGTGCACGTGAAAATTCGAAACAGAACGAGTGTTATTGTTGTGTGTAATGATCATTTAAAAAAAAAATGATTTTTTTAAAAAGAAAATGTCGCTGTCTCGTTCAATCGCTGTTGTTTATTGTTTCAGATACTTTAATGAAAATCGTTGATAAAATATTTAAAAGGGATATCATTGCCTCGAAACTAATGAAAATCGAATTTAAATATATGGCGTAACGGTGACATCGAAAAAACAGTGTTTGGATGTTGAATATCATTTTCGTGTGTTTCGATAATTTTATTGAGTGAATATACTGTTGAGTGAGGATTACAAAATATCAACGGCGTTCGCGATACAAGAAAAATAGTCTGTGGGATACCTGAAAACTGTGAAAAACTAATATTATACGTACAGTGTGAATATTCGGTTTTGGATTTATTAAAAAAAAAATATTGGTGCCATCGACGGGTGACGGATGAAAGTAGCCAAAAATCGCGAGAATCGAAAGATCCTTTCCATCTTATTAATTTGTTCCTAATTTTCTTTTCTTGCACTTGTTCCTTCTCTCTCGTTGTCACGCAGTCTAGTTACCCCCTGAACTTTCTACTGAACTTATTTATCAGTGTCTCCCATCAATAATCATCAGCGTTGATTTGAACACTACGAGAATCATCTGGACATGCAAAACAGTCTGTATAATCGTATTGTGAATCTCGCAATCAGGCTGGACCACAGCGACACGATCATCGACAATTTCCTGATAACGGTTGATGCTGCGCGCTCGATTTGAAATTTCGGTGAAACGTGGATTTTCCGACTCTCGCGAGATCGGCGAAGGTTAATATTTTGAGGGATAATATTGACGATGTAACGGCACGTTAAATTTGCGCAACGCGAAAGAGCAGCGCGAATCACGCCTTTGAAATTCGAATGTCAATATTACGTAATGACGTAAATAAAAGACAAAAAGAGCAACATAAAACGTGGACCAAAAGAGAATGATGATGGAATTTAATTTTCAAAAATCTGACAAAAAATTTATCTTTTGTCCCTTTTTCTTGTTTTGTTTCGTATGCTAATACACTCGGCGCTGCCGTCATTGATGCATGCCACTAAACAAAGACAGTCACGCGATCAATGTGCTAATTTTGTTTTAATTTTTGTTTTTCATTTTTTTTTTGTTTCGTTCTCTGTCCTTTTTCTTTTGTTCCATCCTTCCTAACTTTTTCCCCGAAGTGGGGAACCTTAATTGTTTACGACACACATGAGTTTTACATTTAAAATAAAAAACGTAGCTATGTCACTCAACATGACGTCGGTGCATGGCACAGACAGCGCGTCGCGACGCTTCGACAGTCACGCGACACTTTTTAAAACGACGGAGGCGCCTCGTCAGGCTTTGAGACGCACGACCTGCGAATTTCATCAAAGAGAGAATAATTCGCCCTTGGAAACGTAATGTAGTCGCCGAGCGATACGAGCTGATTTCAAGAAAACAAAAAAAAAGAGAAAAGTACTTTTAAAAAAAAATGCAAAAAATATAGAACAAAAAAGCAGGAGTGCATATGAATTAAATAAAATCGACTATTTCGGGAAAGATCTTCCCGGAACGATTAAACGCTGGTTAGCGGGTCCAAAATACGTAGAATAATGAAAATTCAGTGTGTATATAAAGGAAAAAAAGGGTAAACTAATCCGTGTACAATTCTAGTGGTGAAATATCGTTTAAGATCTTCTTCGTGGTCCAATAATAAAAAAATAATAATAAAAGTACATTCGTATTTCCTCGCGGTCCAAAAAATATCTCTCAATCTACTGTCCAAAATTTATTTTTTATGATCCTACAATATTTACGATAAACGCAAAAAAAATAATGATACGAGCTTTAATTAATCGACTGGAATTCATATAAAGTATAAGTATTTACTCATGCCTGTAATGTAAATGGCGTTTGCTAATACAAGGAATTTCATGAAACAATACTGATCCTCGGCCTGGGATATATCGGAATGTGCGGAAACAATTCATAATTCGAAATATCTCGGATTGCCAGAAACTTGCGAATTGAGCATCAAGAATATCGGATTTGATGAACGGCGATCAAAACGTGGATTCGACATTTCACCAGAAAATCAAAGGCATGGCATCGTCAAGTAGATACAACAGCTACAACTGCCTCACTAGCTGGGATAGTTACGATCGTATACCAAGGTATATCATGATTGTTTTTTAAATAAACCATATACATACGTTCATTTGGATGAAAGTTACCAGCTGAAATTATAGCCCGTCCATTTGGTTCATAATGGTAAAATTCAGCTTCGGTTGGTGCGTTCTTATCGTATCACCCTGTATATTGACATCTATAATATCGCATAATATCAAGTATTTAACGCACGGAATTACTCATTATTAATATTAAGACTTGAAGACACCATTATCGCCGAAATGAATAATTTTCCGACACGCGTTAGATTTTCGTTTATTTCACTAAATTCTATCAAGACAATAAAGCACTTGAATTTCATTTACACCCGGTGTAAATTGGACTGATAAATTATAAATTCTTCTAAATAAAATATTTGATTGATCAACCGTCAGGGCGCTTTGGTCTGTGAACAAAAGGTACACAAACACGGAGGTACGTTAACGAGTGAGTTCTGTCGCAAAAAATCAAAGAGAAATTTGCCGGCCTTCAGATTTCATCGATTCTACGCCATTTCACTCGGGCACGTGGAATCCCAAAGTTACTATAGGAATGTCCTTCGATATTTTTCCGAACACCCGTTAGGAATTCCTTTGACAGACATTGTCGACGTCTATTGCAAATATCAATTTCCCATTTGTCCATTCCTATTGAGTTTCGAGTATACGCTCTCGGCGTCTATGATCGAACTTTTCAGTGGTGTGGATATCAATATAAAAAATTTCAGGATGTGTTCGTTAATAAGATTATTTAAGGATTTCACAGAGTATCAACGAACATGTGAACTCGCATTGTGTCCGACTTCTGTTCGCGTGGCTCGGTCAGACTTGCCAAGGAGGAACTGCCAAAGTCAAGCAGTCGGTAAATATTTGAGCCGAACATCCAACCTAACCTAACTTCCTGATCCCTTTACGAACACCCCTACCACACCGCACCCTTCCGCGTCCATGGACCCCTCTTCCATGACTGTAATATCAGGCCAAAAGGTTAGATGGAATTCGTCGCGAGGCGAAAGGAACTTTGTGTATAAATGATGACTCCTCGGAAAACGACTTTTCGTTTGAGTCTCTAGTGCCATCATAATGCTCGCAATACTTCACCACCTACGACCCTTAAGGTCGATAAGAGAATCGTTCCATTTTGGCAATGTAAAAAAACTGCTAGAAAATATCATATGTATAACGAATGCAGGTACGGTGTTCTAGAAATTGAAAATGTTAATTGAAAAAATTTTGAAAAATAATTAAAGTATCGATTGCGTTTTTGTTTTGTGGGTTCTTACGTGATATTAAAGTTTGCAGTTTTGGTGCTTATGTGAAAAATTAATTTACACGTGTTTAAGGGGTTTTTATTTTGTAGACAAAAATTTGGAAATTATCAAGATTGTGATTTAGCCTATCGGTGCTGATAATCAGTCGGATGAGTTCATGGGCAGTATGTCCTATTTGATTTATTATTCTTTAAGGTCATAGCTATTGCCCTCTATTACCCATAATTACGGGTTTTTTTTCAATGGGTAATAATCCTACATTTATTTTAGTCAGAAATTGATTAAAATAATTTCTAGCAAGTCTTACACACTGCTACATTTCAAGGGTGTATACAAAAATAAATGTAGGCAAAAAATAACTTAATGTTGTAGGAAATTGCTCCTCCTGACCATTCAGGGTCAACAAAAGATAGCAAATTGAATCCTCATTTAATTCGTGACTCTCAGCCCAAATAACTACCAGTCAGAGATTTCCATGTTAATTATCTTGAATATTTATTTTCATTTTTAACAGAATTCTGATACTCGCAGACCCGTCAACTCGAACACCCTGTATATAGTTTTATTAGATGAGAATATTAATTATGAGACACCTATATGTTCTATATCTAACATTGTAGAAATTCATTCAAAAATATTGATGAGCTATTGATATTGTGTAAATGGCACCTGCTATTCCTGATGGATCTAACAAAAATTCATGTTATTATCGTCGGACAGAATTCTAATCACCTGGCAATCGTTACTTTCTCCATTGACATAGAAACTGCCGAATGCAGACGGTGGGGTAAGTGAGCGATTAAAGTGCCTTTTCATGTTGTGGATTTATACGGACTCACACGATACGCGCTTGTATTGCACGGAGATAACATTTCTGTAATTTCCCTACGCGCGGTTTGCTTGACCTAAAAGTAATCTAAATAGAACCATGTCCTGCCGTGCAGTCGCGCCATTACAGCAAATAGGTTTAAATATTCAATGCACAGGACAAGGAAATCTTACAAATGTGGTAACAATCTTTTTTTTCCATTTCCATCCGAGTTTCATTATGTCACATCTCTGGTGGTCAAAGAATAGAGCATGTCCAAATTATTTGATTGGACGGTTTCATACGACAATACATTTTTTTTTCTCCAAGGTACACGGAGCAAAATTTCTAGTAAATATCGCCCAGGAACGCACATTAAAAATTACCCACGAATCTTTTTATCGATGACGTAGCAGTCTTATCTACTAGACATAGTAAAAATCAACGAGTGAAATTTACTATGACGTGGTTGTAAAATTTGGCTGTCTCAGGGAAAAATTCTTGTTGGGAAAAAATACAGACTCTAGTCGCACAAAGCGGATAGGACAATTCGACGCAGAGGTCAGTAGACGCGATAGTTTCTGGTGGGGAAAAACTTCAAGCCCGAATGACACGTGCACGTTTTCTACGAACCAAAATTTCCCTAAGGTGACCGGCTGTCTGTCACCGTGACTAGTTAAGCTTCATACGAATGCCAGAGACACTTTTCGTGGAATCTAGCCGTATCTTTGTTGCTTGGCAACGCGAACTTAAAACACTGTTCTACAGCGTAAAAATTGAGACCAGCCATACATATTTCAGTGGTTGGTTAGAACTTATTCCGCACTCAGCTGATTGTAAATTTCAAGATTTTTAATACACTTAATAGGCTCTCAAAATTTTACCACCCAGCATAGCGAAGCATATTAAGTGCAGCATCTGAATTTGTTCTTTCTTACAGTAATGTGGAAATTCTACCTTGTCTCAGGTTTACTTCGCGTTACACTGTAATTTTTACTAGACATTCTCAGAGTTTACGATATACTGAATCCGAGTACAGTGTATCCGCGATATATAACATATCTTTTTTGCAAAGGTTACGGGTAATAATATTTTTTATCTCTGCAAGTATTAAAATTTTTGACAATTTGCATTGCGTAATGGTAGCAACGAGTCATCATATATTTATTTATTACATGTAGAGGATTGAAAATTTCGGATTTACGTTCTACGATAAATTCAAGGATATCACGATGTATCAGGTATCACGTTATCGTGTGTTTGCTATTTCGTAACTCACGTTTTGCCACGTGAGTCGCATCGATCCGATTCTTTGTGAAATTTTACTGTATAGATTTTACTTTTTCAAAAATTGGACTTTCACGTTTAAAGTGATGTAACGTTATTGACATAACTTTATTCATTTTGACTTTATGAGATTTTTATCCTGTGCAAAAGATATAATGTCGATATATTATTCGCGAATTAATTATAACGTACGATTGTGATTTCTCTGAAATTTCAAATTGGCTAACGTAAATTCTATTCGTAAAGAATTCATAGATTTTTATGTCAACAGTGAAGGTTTACTTTTGCACATTCAATCTTTCGTTTTCATTTCTATTTCCATAGCCAGCAAAGTATTATTCGTAAATTCGCCAGTTGATCTGTCAGAACTGATTTTAATTAATAATAAATGTGGAAAATTGAATTTCAACCGTACCCACAGAAAAATTTGAGAATAATTTCATGGCGAAACATCATTCAAACTGTTTCGAAATCATATACATCTCACTCATGGTATGAATTGCATATAGCAACATGCACATTATCAAAATCAAATATAATAAACATTATGCAAACCAGATAATTACCGAATCCTTCAATTAATTGAAATAAATCAATTTTCTAATTTCTCATATACAGAATTACAGTAAAATTACATAAATCATTACGTATCTCATCTTTGATGAGAAGACATAAATCTTACTCGTGGTAAAAATTTTATAAGTGCATATCCTAAACGCTTTCGTTTGTTAGCTGCAGACATGAAATATCCTATATTTGCTTTCCTATAGTCAGACTGTAATATATGAAAAGTCGAATTTTGACAAAATAGTAATACAGCAATGTTACATTATTTTATTGCAAATGTAAATCAGCAATATTTTCTCTTTCTAGGTCATCAAGCAATTTCGCTAAGTCATGAATCCTTAGAAAATAATACAATTCATCTGATTGCCTGTGCAAACCCAGTTCTGTCATACGCCGTTAATTCTTCAATTGAACGTGAAATAAATTACGCCTGGCCTTGTTTGTACGCAAGAAGCCACTGTTGGAGAATGTAGTTTTATTTATTTTACATATACGATTATAGAGCCTGAAAATACTATGATTTTTCAGTACGAACAGCGCGAATGAAGTAAGTCTTTAAAAAATGAAAGAAACACAAGACAAATCAAACTCGGCAAAATAATTTTATTCATTTTATACGCATACGATTTTAAAGCCTAAAAGTAATATGGGTTATCGGCGTACGAATAGTGCGTAGACTCCTGGAAAAACTAAGCGAACACAAAGCAAATCGATATTCTTAACATGGAGGTAAATGGTGTACTGCAGGTGTGTATGTACACACACGTTCCTTACTATACATTACATTATGCTTCGTAAAAGTTGAACGTAGGTCATCAATGCTACCAAGTAGCCTTCGAGGCATAGACTACATCCATTGCTAATTTTCCAGAAAAATCAATACCACCTATTGGACATCAATAATGGATATTGCAGCAGTGTCTTATTTGAGGGCTTTCAGTTTTTGGTTATTTAAAAAAATGTCAATAGTAATTTTACATTGTATTTTATTACCCTGTAAAACAATTTGTGACGTAATCCGCACTGGTTTAAGTAGTGAAAAATTTGGTATTAAAAATTTCACAATATGCTGTGTAGAAAAGGGAAGAGTTAATACAGTTTGGAAAGGGGCTGGTGTTATTCAGTTCATTTATCTCGGGTTTTTGTTAAAAAGAGAAATCGACACCAGTTAATGAGTCAAAGCACAAATTAAATATTTGGTTTTAACGCTGTTGTGCGTTATTTAATTTTGAACTGTACTTGATAACAGGTGTTGGGTACGAGTGTATTAATATTTAACAGTGATTTTTAGAGAGAATTTGTTTTTTTTTTAATTCTGAATTTCCATTGGGCTATCATTTTTTTCATTGTATGTGAGGAACGTTAGTTAATGATGGAGATAATAAAAGTTTCTACAAAAGTTTGATATTGTCTCTCGAGATGAATGATCACTTTAAGGGATTCCTTGTAAATTTTTCGTGAACAATTTTTTTAATTAGAGAGCTTCTCAAAGTGATAAGAAATCCCATATTCGATAGGAGCGAACAGTCATTAATTTGGTTATGCTCCAAAGATAATTTGTTAACCTTAGACTGCTTATGCAGTTTCCAGGTGATATTGTGATTTTTTTCATTCTTAAAAATTTTTTGTAAAATCCGTTTTCCATGACTCGAAGTTTCGAAAAATATTTATCAAAACTAATATTTGCATATATTTTCTTTTTTGTTAGATTCTGACGTAACAATTAAAAAAAAACAATTATGAAACCAATTACTACGGCCAAAAATAGCGCAGGGTCTGTCAGACTCTTAATAGGCATCGACTTATACAAAAACTATAATGGGCATTCTAGGGCTAAATTCGATATACGTAAAACAAACTTTTTCTCGAAACGGATTATTAATTATTTTTAATAATTATGCACGTTCGTTAAAATAAAAATCATTTACTTTTTTAACCTGTTACTTACATCCCCCAAAGTATTGGCAACTTAAGATTCTGATCTTGCTCAGGTGCTCCGCATAAATTGTAAGCCCTTCTTGGAAGGATGACCATTAATTAACCCTCCAATATTCGGGCTACGAGCTCACAGTTCACATTAATCAATTTTTTAATAACTTTTGTGACTTCACTACCTTCAGTTTTCAGTACCTGATTGAACAAAGAACATATTGATAATTTGAAACTGAAAGTCCATGTGTGAATAATGATAGGCTGGATGGCCGAAACATTGGCCATGTACCAGTAATCGTCAGTGTGTGCTTTAACTATAGCAAAATCTACAGTATTATAACACAATTGACCAATATCGGTACATGACCGACAACTGGGCCATCCAGCTTATACCACGTTTTCCAATTCAGCCTAAAAAGGTTTTGTCAAATTTTTTCGATAATGAAAATCATAGTAGCGACACCCCATCTGTTGATCTTTTATTACATAATCAAACGACATCTAGTTTTATTACCTGAATAATAATTTCATATGAAATTACCTTTTCTCACAGATCGGATGCAGAAATTATATTTACAATAAACATTCTTTGGTCGATAAGCGTCCACGAATGAGTGCTGATCTAAAAGTTTATAATTAATTTTTATATCAACAAGCCTTAAAAAAAACTCCAAAATCTAATTACAAGATTTTGGACAGACAGAACATCTAATCGATTTTACGCAATTTTTACAATATTTAATCCTTTAACACTGCCGCTCGTGTTACTCGGGCGTCTGCTACAGTGCGGTGTTTGTGTCAAAAATATTTAGTAACACGTGACAACATTTTTCGGCCTGCACGTGCTCGCTATAAGACGATAAATTCAGCTTGAAGCACCACAGTAAATACTGAGCCTGGTACTGTTTTAGGTGATTTCTTTTTCTCCATATGTTGTATTTATCCCCATCCAGGATAAGTAAAGCCAAAGCGTATAGTCAGGTCACGAGTTCAATGTGTGGTTTTTTGGTCAGATTTAAAGGAAAGATGTCTGTATAAAATCACACGTGGCTTTGCATACATTTTTTTTGACAAAGTATGCACGCAAATAATTTTTCACTGAAATATGTACATTTTATTTCTCTGCCTTAGCATATATTTCCGTGATTTTATGAAAAGCCATATGTGACTTCTTAAGGATTGCATTGCTTTGCGACTGTCAAAAAAACCTCAAATATCCTTTATACCTTGATAATAATATATAAGCGAACAATCATAACAGTCAAAAATTTTACAACGTTTCCCCAATAAATTACGTTCCGGATGAATTCCACGCAATAAAACACGCAGGTCATTCGCGTTACTGTTTCATGAAAATAAAGTTAGTATTTGTATTTGTACTTCGTCGAATTGCTTGCAATTAACTCAGTGATTTTATTAAACAAGAAGCATTTAGTTTCTGTGAAAAGAAAAAATCCACGCCCTTGATAACTCAGGAACAAATTACATTTCTAAAAAATTCATTTTTCATGACACCTGCATACAAACTTCAAGTTTCAGTATCTCCTACAGCCAGCCGAAACAAGCTAATTTCAGGCCAATGCCGTAAACAGCTATTAGCTGGTGCGTAAATTGCGAATGCTTTAAGTCAGTGTGCAGAAACAATTTGTTTCTTCCCTAGGGCAGAAACGAGCGTGATTCTGCGCGCTGTAAGTCAAATTCAACGTTTGTTTCCGCCCTATTACTTTGTCATTTGTTTGCTAGTTACTTCAGTTTACTTAGTTACTTTGATAAGTGACAGCTCTAATTGTATGCACAATCGTCACAAGTTATGCATACGCTAATAGTTTCCCGCACCGTTAGCCTTAAACTCACCTGTTTCTCATTGGCTGCTGACACTGAAACTTGATTTCAGTGCAGTGAAAAATATAGTGTGCGACACGGGATAAAAGACAACTTCAGACGTCAGGCGATGTCAGCCCTTGCCTATGGGTCTCGCAGCCAACTTCACCTTAGTCCGAAATCGTCTTGTTTCGTTCCTTGTCACACAATATGCTATTGTATCATGTTGGCCCTTCGCAAACAAATTACATCTCTAACATTTTCGGATCTTTACAATCAAGATAAAATATTTATGTAGGTATCCAGTTTCAAGTGGGCTACTCTGTACAATTGTTATTGCAAGCTCTGTCTAAAAATACGCATAGTATCAGTAAATTTGGTCAATGAAAATATAGAGCGATACTAAAGAACACGATATGATACTATAATATATACTTAATCATTTTTGATGCTCCATCGAGATTACGAGGGCATGAAATTATTTTTTATACGCACGTTTTGTCACATGGATGAGGATTGGAAACGAGAACACTTTGTACAGGAAATATCATTATAGAAAGCACTGTCAATAAATTTATTACACCAAATCGAAAACGTCTTTTCCTGCGTAGCCAAATTTCAAAAATGATTTCGTAGAAAATACATAAAGTAAATGTCCAGTGACAGCCCTGCGTATGCAACACTTATCGCACTTTTAAACAGAACTACTAATAAAGATCGAAAAAGGGCACGCAGGGAAACTTTTACATCTGCCATCGTTACACCATATCGCTTAGAATCGCATCCGTATAGCCAATTTCGAGAGTTTACGGTGCGAACGTGTTGAACTGTCAACAAGAAAATTTTCCTCGTTTGAAAGTTCAGCCGTTTGCCACGGGAGCGTTAGTAGTAACTCCTACGTCACATCTAGTCCCAATGTGGACGGCCCGTAGACAGTGGTGCTCTTTCTTTACGATTCATTTCTAATTAAGCCGCGTTTATACCTAACAGCTGCTTGTTTTGGTATAATTGCTTCGACCTTTTTGCTCCCTGACCCTTAGTCGCGAACGTCCAGTGCAGATTCCAAGCTCTAAAGTAAATAATATTAACGAACTTTTTTTTCGCTTCCACTTAATACGCCATTGAGCATCATCGAAGCAACTGAGTCCTGCAATAACTCTACAGCCTGGGAGCAAAAGCATTGTCAACGCAAGGCAAGTAAATAAAGTATTTTGCCACAACACAAGGCAGTATCGTCAACTCGAAGTCCAATGAGAATTTCCATTCTCACTAATGACTTACTTAATAAAACTGTTACTAAGAAATTGAATCTCATTCAAACTAGTTTCCCTTCAAAGGCTGCCAGCCATCCAATCACTGATTTTCCTTTCCGCTAAAGTAATACTCCAATCAGCGTGATCGATAGAGTCTGCCTCATCCAGCTATTGATGTGTTACATCACCAGTCAATCTTCGTAATGTTACTATCAGTTTGATCGTGCGTTGTGGAACCACGTGGATAGTTTAAATCTACCCGTTTGAATTATATTACGAAATTACAACTAAGAAGCGAATAAGGGCTTGCGTGGATTAACGGCGGGTTTTCAAAGTTCATTAGATAATCGTTCATATGGAAGTTGTACAACGTTCAATAAAAAATAAGATTATCGAATACACATGAAAACTGTTGTACGGGAACCTCTTTTGTTTTAAACCAGTGAATATTCATGTTACGATTGACTGGCTGGAGTGAGTGTGTTGTAGGTGAATTATCATTATTTGTTTATTAACATTCAATTTTGGTATAGTCTGTACGTGATACTTTTGTTGGTGAACTATTACAGGCGTTTTTGAATGATAATTTTTTGAATATCCGATAAGTATGGAAAATTTAATAAAAGTTATGAATGGTCGTTATAGAAAAAGTAACGAATACTTCAGATAAATTGAATCAATCGAGCGTAAATTCTTGTCGATGAATTTAAATATCTTTCCAAATCACTATCACTTTTCCTTTCACCTGAAAATAAATTCTTTCACGCCTTTTCACGGAGAAAAGGTGCCGGCTGATCTAAAGACGAGAAATTTGAAAAGTCAAAGTTTCTGAACACTGGGCTCAGACCACTCTACCGCATTTCGGCTCCAATCGGCTATATCCTGAGAATCTGCTAACAGAGGGGCCATCCCCACGAGAGTACAAGATCTTTTCCAGGGACGATGGAAAACTGTCTAGAAAACACGACGCTCGACCAATCGAATCATTGCACCCATGGGAAATAACGTTTCCACGAATCATATCACGGAATTTTACGATTCGCTTGAAAGAAAATGCCAATCCTTCCATTTAAAATCTTACGAAAGACAATCTCCTGTATTTCGTAGTAATCTCAATTGGCAAATAAATCTCTTCGAAATTTCAACCACCGATCGCTTCTTAAAAGCTATAATCGATCCACAATTTCAATGTGCTTTTCTGGCAGTTTACAAGCAAGCAATCCTAAGAAAATCACACGTGGTCTTTCATAAAACAGTTTGAAGATTCTAACGTATTTTCTTAACTCGACACTGATAACAAAAAATCCGAGAGTTATCTTCGAGAACCAACCTACGTGACCTTCGGCCGTCCACCCTTCGCACATGCATCCGCAAGCCAAGCTGGCGCCAGCCAATTCTTTTGTCAATGGAAACTGACAGCCCGGTATATGACCTGGGAGTCGGGGTGGGACAGGCCCAACTCTGCCGAAACGGGTGCTCTGACGGAACCGGTCAGAGGAGACGATAGCTTAACGGATCCTGTAAATTTTTGAAGTCGCGTGAAATCAGCAAACGCAACTGGCTGCACAAACGGGAGTGGACGGTTACGAAAATGCACGGCCGCTCAGGCTGCTAGGTTGAGGTAGAAAGGGTCGGAATGAGAATTAGGAAAATAGTACGCGATACAGAGAGCGACGGATCGAGAACGTAGCAGAACGAATTCGAAACCATCAAACCGAAATCCCTTCACCAATTAATAAATTAGAAGACCTCACCGCAGCTGGTGCAGCTGATCCGTGAAGGCCGTGAACTGTATCCAGAGGACACTCAGGCGGGCACTGCACTATAGCACAACACTACACTTCCGGAACACGCAGAGAAAATCCATAGAATTTCCTGGATATCTCGAGAGCAACGCGAGAGCTGCAGAGGCGAGAACTTCCTATACCGTATAGGAAACACAGCTAGAAAAACTATCAACGGATAGCACGGGAGCGCGAGGCACCTCGATCGGTGTCCCAAGACAGACTGATTTGACAATAGTCAAATTTGGGAACTCATCATTCTGATTGGTCGAGATCCTTATAGCCGGTAACTCTTATCGTTTCCCTCGAGTCGTCCCTTTAAACTAAATCGAGAGCGTTCCTTAACGAATCGGTACGTAACTCGTGGAGATCCTCCACGGTCGCTTCCTCAGGGCGTCGGGCAACGGCTGGGCACCACTTCCTTATCTCGGGTCAGGGGGTTCCCCCTTGCCTGTAACCATAACGAAACTCTGCTCTACAGCCCTTTGCCTCTCTCCAGCAGGGCGCCGATGTCTCACCCGGACCTCGGCCGGTCCGTGGAGACGTCTCCGTCGGGGCGTCTCCTCTGCCGGGCAACTCGGTACGTCGAGAGTATTCACGGCTGATTCGAGTACCTCGACCTACTTATTGGTAGCTGGAGTTGCCTTGTGACCGTGAATCGGAAAATGACGTCACAAGAGATATATAAAATATAAAATTAAATATATTTATTCCAAAATCATGCATATGTACACTTTCAAAAAAATATTGTATACAATGACACGTGTGTCTTGCGAGAAACTTCATTGTTTTCCATCTGTCAAAAAAAAAGCACATCGAACACGTGGACCGACTATACGACTAACTGATGTTCCCAAATTTGTCAAATCAGTAATGGGTACGTGTCGAAAAGCTCAGAAATAAGTTTAAACTCCTCAATGATCAGATTCCCGATTAGCTACACAAATTAATCTGCCAAAGCAGCAAGCTTGAGATGCAACTGTTTGAACCAATAAAAACTGGTAGTCAGTGACGAGAAGATCAATTAAACGTTCACACCTAGAACCAATCCAAAATATCCAGCTACGAAATACCTAAATACATTTTTCTTACGAAAAAGATCCTTCGTCCAGAAAAAGGAGTCCTCGTCGACCCATATCCAAAATGAAGATGTTCTATTATAGTTTACCACCTGACAATTAGGAAGATTCTGAGTCTGACGAGGGTCAGGACCTAACTCCTTACTCCGAAACACCAATCGCCCACGTGAGCTCCTGTCTTCTTCAATGAACTGGGTTTAGGATGATTTTACGCTGACTAAAAGTACACAGCGTATACTTACTTACAGTATGTACTTACACTGTCTGTCAATAAGTCCTATGCCTAGATAAGGGTCTAGTTAAAATTACATTAACGACCCACGAAGCACGCAATTTGTCTGTCTATATACACAAAAATGAAAATTCCAAATTCAATAGACACGGGAATCGAACTTTTGAACCGGACTACTAACCAGCATCCATATAGTATAATCTGTGAGCAGCAGGACCAATTCATTACTAT
>JARQTI010000841.1:517686-541117 GCA_030142655.1 Trachelus tabidus | reverse complement strand
GTGAAGACGTATCCTTGGGGTGAGTGTCCATAAGTTATACCGTTAACGATACCAACGGATCGCAGTGAAATTCGTCGTGCGTAAAATGTAAGACCTCTTCGACAGACAATTTCGTTAGATAAGACAGGATTTAAAATACTGGCCAACTTGGTTATACGCTTACAAAACATTCTCTTTTATCTCTATCAGATTTCCCTAACAGTTTGTAAAGGAAAAAGAAGTCAAATAAAGACCTAACCTAAGAGAGTCACCTCTTTTATTATCCGCTATAAATCAGTCGCTGGTCTTAATCGAATCGTCGCATTGACACTATCGATAAAATGTTCATAATACACTCTTGAGTTAACCTCAAATATCTTGTAAGTTCAATAAATCATCAGCTGATAGTTTTGGCATCACGTAAGACCACGTCCATCCACGTCGTGAAATTAGCTCCAGATCGATCGGCGTCTCTGATGGAACTATGCAGTGAAGTAGTTATCGAGTGTTGTCAAAGTTACGTAATATATGCGCCCACGTTCAGGAACATCGAGGTCCCGCATAGTCAGCAGTGGTATCGTTCGTGAGAAAATCAACGTCACTCGATCAGCCATCATTTTGACGAACAATTATAACTCACGGTAAAGTAATTTCATCTAATTACACTTCCACCCTAATTAACGATCATCGTTAGCAATAAAATCAAACTGACTCTGCAATTTCTACCGACTTTCACGTTAATTCAATTTCCCCGTTGAATATCGAGAGCCGTCATAAAACTCAAATCAGCACGAACCACCGCAACGACAATCAAGGAACATAGGATAAATCATTGACGATGTAGAAGGAACCGACCTTTTTCAAAATATATTTTTCCCTCTATTTCCATTTTATATATATTTACAATTTATCTCGTAAAGTTTAGTTTTTAAGTAGATAATCCTTTGATCCTAAACCACTAGTTTGGGTTCGATTGAAAAAAAAAGAAGAGAATAAAGAAGAGAAAAAAAGTAAAGTGGGAGAAACGAGTCGAAAAGAAAATATATATAGCTTCACTCTGGCAACGTGGTCTTGCAAGCTCTTCGTCTTCTTCGTCGCGATGCCTTACGCGAAGGGATGCTGGGGGGGCCGGCGGCGGAGGGGGGGGGGCAGTATCTGCTGACCATAATTTCCATAATAAACACCCTTGTCCCATCCTCTTCTTCGGTCTGTCTCTTGCGTCACATCCGGTTTCTCTTTCTCTCTCTCACACCCTCTTCCCTCTCTCTCTGTTCATTTTCCTCGTGTATACAGATGATTGCGTGATACAGAAGTGTGTGATACAGGAAACACATGCATCAATGAACAGGTTCCCATCGTGTGACATAAAAATGGCCGCCGTTACAATTAATATAATTAATTCGTGATGAGAGGGGGATCGGGGGGGGGGGCGCAAGGGCGGAGGGGGTCACACAAATTTGCGGTTTTCACGCCGCAGGCATCGCGGGTTTCTCACAACGGAAGGCGCAAGTCCATTAAATTCATTGATCTTTCCGTGCGCCTCAGATTAGAGGAAGAGCAATGACCAATCAATCACAAATTAAAGTTGTCTCATTACTATCTAAGTACAATTAAAAATTAATTAATGGCTGAACGAATTTCTATTATGAGTAAAAGGATTATGATCAGGGGTCGGGTGGGGGGAGGGGGGCAGGGGAAGGAAAAGTATTTGGAAGGGTTCACGTATTCCATCAGGTCTTGTCAGGGTAAGGGTAACATCGTCATCTTTTTCTGATGATGGAGGGAGATGAAATAATTAATTATACGGTAATGCCGATCGATCCTCGTTAACGATTGATCGTTATTGGTAATAAAATCTTGTGTGTGTGGTATGCGTGGTCAAAGAGTGACAGCGCCACGTGAAATATTTTTTTAAGGGGGTACGTCAATCTTGACGTGGAACAATTTCTACATAATATACATATATGTATGTACATATATGTATATACATACGTGTGCTACGTATTCGCGAGAGCTTTCGTACCCCCCCACGTAACTGGAGTGAATAAATACGCATGTAGTAACGAAAAGAAAACAGACGGTAAACGAGGGTGGTTTTTTTTTTCGAGAATCTGCATTTTTTTTCTCTTCTCAAAAGATTGCCGACAATCTCGGGCAATAAAGCCGCGTTTCTCAGTTGCGATTCTCGCGGATGGCATGCTTTTGTTAGCTATCCTGGCTAGCGTTATAATTATCGTAATTATTATTATTATTGATATTATCATACATAGGTGTAAGATAAATTGCGCTGTGTTTCATTTCTTTTTTTTTTTTTTTCTTTATTTTCCCCCCTTTATTCCGCGAGAGCTTACGCCTCGCGACGTCCGGCGACGCCCGTCGCTCCGTTAACGAAAACAAGATAAGCCCCGCTTGTCCTGTCGCGTTTTGTTTTTCTTTCCTTCCTTCATCTTTTTTTTCCGCCTTTTTCTTTCCCAAAACGCGACGGGACAAGCTTGCGTAAAAAGCACACGACCATTCGACCCGAGAGACACGTACCTCTCTCTGTCCCCCACCTGTGTCCGTTATACATACAAAACGTAATTGTCGCTATCATACGTGCATGCAAGATATTGCGTTATCACGACAATAAATTCTCTTTGACACGTCACCACCGACGATAGATTAAACAGCGTTAATGCGGTATGCGTTTTTTTAGTTGTTAATGAACGTCGTTATTGTTATTATTAGTAACATCATTGCGGCTGTTATGTTGCAAGTAGCGAGGAAGAATTTGAACTCGCGTGAGTACGTGTTACGAATGTTGTTTTTTTGTTGTTGCTTTTCTTTTTCTTTTCTTTTTTTCCCCTATTTAAATCACCACCTCGCGAACGATATACTGGTAGCCTCGGAGAGATAGAGGTTTTTACGTGTAGCGATCAAGACGTTTTAATACTTCATTTTTCTTTCTTTCTTTCGTTTTCGCGTTGGGAGAGATTAAGAGTAATCGCCGGGATACGTCAGTGGTGCCAATAGGGGCTTAGGCCCACTTGTCGACGACCACTTCGCCCACTGTAACAAAACACACGAGATATATGCTGATTAGTTGCGTGAAACAAAGCGGCACTGGCTCTCCGATTCTTTGGTATTAGCAAAAACTCTGTATATATACATATATCAAACACATATGAGATACACAAGATAATACGGCGATAGCGATATTACAGTACGCATGTGATACTGCAGACGGCGACACTAGTAGTAGCGGCAACCAAAACAACTACGGTAAAACAACAATGATAATATGTTGGTGAGCAAAGTAGCAGCAATACTGTCAACGTGCGAACAGCAGCGCAACCTACGGAAACTTTGGGCAAGGCTTCATCCACTATTTTTTCGGATGGCCCATCCATCCGCGTCTACCGTTTGGTTAGTTTTCCTTAAAAGATAAAAAAGAGGAACGAGAGGTCTTAGGGGGTGTGGGAATCGATCTTGATATTCTAATCCAGTTGAATTTTATAGATGTAAATGAAGAACAGGGGCAAAGAAAGAGGGTACCGTCGTGAGGATGATCAATGGAATATCGCTGGCATACACTCGTTCGTTTTCTCACGCTTTCTCACACGTGGGGGAGTAGAGTTCAGGGGTTGAGGTTAAGGATTCTTCATCCATACCAAAGGGGATGGATAAGGACGATTCGAATGAATACTTGTGAGGTTATGAAGGGGGGTCTCTTTGTCCAATTGTATAATTTTTCTTTCATTTTTTTTTTTGCAGGGGCTGATTTAGGGGCGGGGGGAAGACACCATCGGATGGGGTAATTATTCGCAAAAATAATTGCGATACTCCAAACGCGTCTGCCACTAGCGATCGCTCGACTGTGCGACTCGTTGGACGATTTTCGCGCGTTGAAAACACTCCTATCGATTTTTCGCTGCTCTCCGATCCAGACTCTTATTTCTGCAGTAAGGGCGCTGCGAACATAGTGGAGAACATGTTATTGGGTGTTGCACGTGGGTTGAATTGGCCTCGGCGATTGATACACCGAGGCGATGAAAAATTGTTCTTATATTTAAATCTTTTTTTTTTTTAACGACAATACTTTTCATCCAAGCGGTTTTCGTTATGAACGCATTTGTACTGAAATTTATACGAGTAATTGTACTTGATTTGAAAAAATTGTACGTGAAAATTTTGTCGTTAAAAATTATTTTTTTTTTTCGTTTAACATAATTATGTACACGTAAATCGATTTTACTCGAGGTAATCGGCTGGATGCTAGGCTGTTTCGTGCAGGCGAAATATATTTGTTAAACTATATATAAAATATATATATATATTTAGTAGTATTGTATATGCATAATTGTGTAGTAAGATTTACCTTGGTATTATTTGATGCGTCTGCGTATCTCTCGTACACGATGTACTGAATCAGGACACACACAATCGGCAGGCAGGATGAACAGTGATGAGAAATTGTAAGAAAACAAAACTAACTGAACACACTGGACTCTCGTGTATCGGAGAGCTACGGGTATACAGGTATGTATACTAATTTTTGTGAAATCCAAAGGACAATAATTTGATCGATCCATGGGTAATTAATCGGATGAAAGATAATCATTATAATATATATTGACCGATCATGCACAATCTATATGTGAATGATGATGGATAGTATTTTCGTTTGTTCTTTAAAAGGAAGGATATATCACGCAAATCAAACGGCTGCAGGTTATGTGACGATGAGATATGCAATGCTGTGAAAACAGCGTCGTTACGGTGTTGTAAACATTATAACTTTATTGTCTGACCCCACGATCCATAAATACTTGAATTAAATTAGCTGTACAGGATTTGTGTCGCGACAATCGCTCACGCTTTGCTCTTTGACTTACATAAAAAAAAAACAAAATAAAAAATAACATCCGTGTCTCCGCCGATCGATCCCATTCAGCCATCTTGTCACAGTCCTGTCAGCGAGAGACACGGATACGCGCTTACGCAAATTCCCGATAGAATGCGAACCTAGCGTCACTTTAGGAAACTACGCGCTGAACCGTTTGACGCGGGTAAATTTGAAAACAAAGAAATACAAAAAGAACTGTGCCACAGGGAGACAGCAAGTACGAACGTAAAGAAGAGACGGAGATTGCGCATTATTAACGTGAAATGAGTTCGAAGAAAACATTTATGTATAAAAAGAAGGCCAAAACATTTTTTCAAAGTTTTACACGAGCAAGCAGAAATTAAATGCGAAACACTTTTCTTTTTTCAATCAAACTACGGGACACTGATCGCATTAATTAGTAGGTACTAATTAAGTATACTCGACGGTATCATACGCTCTGAAGACGGTTACCACCTCGCGTATGTCAACTTCGTGTCGCTTCGTGAGTACGTTAAAATTAAAAAAAATTTTCTTCCCTTTTACTCGTGACTCCCAAAATTAGGCCGATCGCACAGACTCCAAGGGACACGCATTAGTGACACAAGATTTTATTACAACAAGTTAGCTAACAAATCAACGATAATACGAAAGACGGCTTCTCCGCGGCCGCCCTCGATTCCACGCCTAATTCTTCGCTTGTTATAATTAAATTTTCAGTTCGTTCGATTGTTTGGTAATTAACCATTACTTTTATTTTACTCCCTCAGCTACCTATACTCACTCATCCTCCAGCTAATCAATCGTCACGCAAGCACGCGACACGAAGGATAAATAGAAAATGATAAATAAGAGAGAAACAAAAAATCGTTGCTAGTTTAAAGAATCAAGTCGCGCGGGACGCGCATGCGCGCTCGAGATAAAGAGACAAAGTCCCACGTGACTCGCTTCCACGAATAATTACAATAAATTGGGAATCTACGATCCCGACTAAGGATGGATGATAGAGTTACATTTTAATGAGGTCGAGAGATTTATCTTGCTTTTCTCTTACCCTCTTTCGCTTTAGGTTAAGGGGGGGGGGGGCTCAGGATCAAATTCGCCACAACTAAAGATACGTGTCTCTCTCGTATAGAGGGATGGTATGGTAAATCACACTCTTTTATAATAATCGCACGCAGGGCTGTGCGTTATCGTATGGTATATATATATATATATACACATATATGTATCCCCGTACATATATATATACACACATATAAACATACCCACACAAAATATATATATATACTTCCTGTAAATACGACGGCGTCCAAAGCCGAGTATCCGTCATCGATGATGTCGCAATGGCCATCCTCGCCGTAACGGTCGTCGTCGACAGTTGTCGTTGTAGCTCGTCACCCTTATCTATTTCACATATGACGTCTTGCGATTCGCTGGAAATGGCACACATACGCTCTCGCAATTTTCTTACACAGACGCATATTCCTAGCTATCTATTATCATCATTTCTCATTTATCTAGATTATCCGTTACTGTCTCACCCAACTTTTCATGCCAATCGTTCCACTCACGTGCTTTTCCAATCTTCGGATCCGATCAGTGCAAGCACAATCCACACAGGTATTTATAAATTATATAAAACAAAAAATAAACGGGAAAACCGAACAGCTCGAGGCGGATACAAATAATAAATAGCTCGTTCAAAGTTCATTGAGCACGATGGAGTTAGGTATCAATATATTAGTGTCCTAAGTGTCAACGGTAATTGCCACTGGTATAAAATATACCGTAAAAGCTCGAAGTGCTGGAGCATGCGGAGTCTCGAAGTGACAATAGTCAATTTAAAGGTAAAAAAAGAGAAAAATTGATATCAACTCAAAATGCGTTTCCGGTACTTTGCCAATGGAAGCAAGCGGGAAATACGAATTTATCCAATTAAATTTTACTACAGTCGAGATTTCGTTACTCGAGCACTGTCGTATTGGTTATGCGTTTGTCAGGTTTGCGAGGAAGACCTGCCGGACATTTTTTTCTAATATTAATAGTGTCTGCTACGACGTCGCAATAGTCTTACACGTTACCATCAAACGTGTTATTGCATATTGCGTTAACTAAAGAAAACCACTCTGGTAAGTGCTACGGCACAGAACACGTGTGTTACAGGACATACTATCTCTCTTGTTCTCTTTCTCTCTCTCGTTTTCTTTCTTTCTCTCCTTCTCTCTCTTTCTTTCTTTCTCACTTTCGTTCTCGCTCTCTATATATCTCTCTCTCTCTCGTTCAATCATAATTATCTATATAATTATTATACTCATAAAACATATTCACCCTGCTCGTTCAATTATTAAGTTCGATCATGCCCACACCAAAAGTATCACATCTTAAGATTAATAATTCTTAGATATTACGTTATCAATAACGTTCTAATAATTTAATCGGTTTGAAGTCGCAATTGAATTATTATGCGTGTATAAGAGTAGCAGTAGTAGTAATAGTGGTGGTGGTAGTAGTATTACCAGCAATGGTAGATTTTTCTAGCGGTAGTACTAGCAGTAGTATGTGATAGTAATAACAGTTAAAATAATCAAGGAAATACAGTAGTACTAGGAGATGGCGGCGGGGAACGTGGAGATGATGAAAAATTATAACGTTGGTAGTGCGGTAACGATAATTATAAGCGACAAAGTCGCCGTGACCCTAGCTGTTGTACAAGTATAAGCCCGTTCTCATGAAATCCGTCGGTCAGTCTTGTTGTGTTTACTAAGACGACACAAGAAGACAGGTATAAAAAACTGATAACAGGCTAATCAGGACAGTCAGGTCCATAAATAAATATCGGGCTACAAGTTGTCTAAAGTTGGTCCAATGGCCGTGTAAAATTTGTACGGTATATCATGAATCTCGAGCTTAAATCGTTTGGAATTGAATAAACGTGAAACAAGAGCAAAAGAAATGGAGGCCCGCGCGAACGCAACAACACGGTGATTGTTGCCGCAATTAATTTTTGTTTGTACGTCACGTGGATGCGCGCGCACGCGTCAGTCGTATGCTGCGTACACAAGGATCTTTGACGTGTGCTTATCTCGTGCGAGACATCGAGACTCCAGACAAAACTTTGAAGAAAACTTCTTTCCACGAGTGGATAAAATATTTCTGAACGTTATTTATATCGTTTGGAAAAGTGAGCAATCCATTTTTTTTTTATGCTTTTCATTACTTTTTTTCTTTTATCAATACACCTCCTGGAATTTCGCTGCCAATCACCGTGGGATAAGCGACGTGAACAAAAGTTTTTTTTTTACTTTTTTGACGTTATGGCGTGACGTTAATAGATTCTACGCACTGACAAATACCTAAAAGCGTACGATATTGTACAGCTATTGAAGGTGTGTAGTAGGTTAATGAAAATCTGACAGTACTCTGTTACAAGTGTCGATAAATTTTTCAATATTGAAAATCAGTGAATTGTAATGTGAAGATATTCGAATGTAAAGGATTGATAAGAATTTTTCTTTTTGAGTATACCATGACGGTCTTGACATCAAAACAATTATAACAATAGTACGCGATGATGATGACTCTGTCTCAGAGTGTTCCTCCCGATCGATAATCCCTAAGCAATGATAAACCATATGACGATTCGTACGATTCGGATTTTTTTTTCCACCTTTTACACCTAAACGAGCTAGACACCCCGTTATACGTAATATTGAAATAATTCTCGATAAAATTTATCAATAAGGATCAATAGCGATCAGGAAGCCAAGATATAAGTATACATATTCGCACGGAGCGATTTATCACGCTGTCCACGGTCAATACCGTTAATTAGCCAAGTATCAAAATTCACACTATTCCGAAACGTTGAACGATGAAAAATGATTTCTAGACGTATACTGCCGTTCGATTGCTGCTAATGAAAAAATAGTTTATTCGCACGAAGAACAATTTGATTGTCGATCGTGAATCATTGATCGGGAGTGAGACCGCGATTAAAGTTTTAATTAATTTTATATTTATCCTCCCTACGAATAACCTAGTACATACGTCACTAACCGTATGAAATGAAATAGGATAATTAGACAAAGTGAATGAAGGAAATCTGGCTTGTCAAGGTTGTCGATGATGATGATGATGAACATGACGTAGAACATCGCTCGAGTTTCCTTACGTCTACGCATGCAGAAAAGCCCGTTTACACCCAGGAAGACACATATGTTAGAAGCGGTTCTTGGTTATTTTTTTCCCAGACGATCTTCTCCACGATCCCAGTGTCCATGCACGGTCTGCTCTTGAAGAGGTCAGCACAGCCTCTTCTCGCTGTCACGGATCGCACTTCTTCCTCGGCGGCAGCAAGCTTGTTACTGGTGAACGAGGAAAAAGAAAAGAAAAAACCACAAAACACGTAACACGCGCCGTCAAGGAGCCAGGTTATAATTAGCGTTATCATTAGGAGAAGCAATTGCTTAATCAAGACAGTCCCAGGCGCTCATCGACTTTGCACAATTGTCATACAGGGATGTTCAAGGTGTATAGTCGTGCGTTAAACGAATAGACCGATAAGGTGAGGTACCAAGAGAGAAAAAAAAAAGAAATTAATCAGAAGGAAAAAAAAGTACCATAGGAAAAGAGAGGAAATATTTCTATCGATATTCCTTGTCGGAAGCAATCCCGGTACTTTCTCTATCTAATCGAAAAGAAATAATTGAATTCGAATTATCCGTGAATACAATTGGTAGCTAATAATGTACAGACTCTCTCTACTACCTTATGTACAATCGAAATGCTACAGAAACGAAAGTTCTGCGGGTTCGTCCGAAGGTCCGAACGGTTGACCTTTTTATTTATTAATTCGATTAGCTATCTATTATGCAATCGCGCGATCGGCCTCGCGAATCTCTAATACAATATTAACGCTAAATGCTAACGTTGAACTTGACATCGACGTCTTCTAAGGAAGTAAACCACGTATCGGTAATTGGTAAATAAATAGTTACAGATCGAATAAGTCACCCCCGTGGTGTCGCGTTTTCATATGACGCCCGTATTCGCGGTTTTTCGTCTCTTTAGACGTAATCCGTGATAATGCAACGATAAGAAATTCCAAATTACAAAAAAAAAAGAAATGACAGTGGCATGCGATAAGACGTAAATATATGAATAAACGTATACAAGATGTGCATCAGGATGCATACAGATAGCACTACACTGACCTACACCAACGGTTAATTAAATAATACATACATGCAAATCCGTCGAATCGGGAGTGATAAGGGAATGGACACAACACGATATTCGAGTACAATAAATTCGCACGAGCACGTGTAATGATAACAGTAAGAAGACATCAATGAAGAAAGGTTTCGGAGTTTTACACGATTAGAAGGCACTCGTACAGAAAAAAAATTTAAGGAATTCTTTTCGTAAGACGAGTAGAGCCGAGGTGACAATTAAAAAAAAAGTATAAACAGAACTAATGCACGATAACGTAGGGATAAGTATTTCTATACGCTTTCTGGATGCCACTGGAGGTTGGTACAACCGTTAGGGCGACGTCGGGGTTGTTTACACGGTGTTGGTGGTCGACGAGCATGGTGAGCCTTTCGAGGTCCGGATAGAGGAAGTACTTGAGATATTATATGAATCTCATCTGGTTGCACTGACTATTACACCATGCGCGACAGTTAAACTGGTTAAAAAATCTCACTTAAACACACTTCGTTAAATCCATCCTTATGAACCTTCCCGTGCCACGGGGAAGTTTAAGTTAAATGCAAACTGCAAGTCCCAGGAGCTTCGGTTAGACGACGATGGCTCCGTCCGTAGTGTCACTCTTACGGAGGAGTTCGAGGTCATCGTTCCTCAGTATTTTTTTTTAACTTTTCTTTGAACTAACTTTTCACTCTTACTCTCCCTCTTTCTCTCTTAACTTTTGCTCTCAATCTCTCGCTCTCTCTCACTCACTCTCTCTGTCTCGTTCTCCCAGTGATCGCTCACACTTTCTCACACGCAATCTCTCCGCTTGCTTTCATACTCTTTCGCACGCGCATACTCTCTCTTTCTATATGGGGAAAATGTATAAAAGTCCAAAGAACACGGCCCACATTAAAACGATCCAATGCACGGTGTAAATTGGGTTCTCACCGTCTGTGATCTTTCTGGCAACGAACTTCAGGGTTTCGTCGAGAAGTACCACTGGAATGGAGAACTTCATAACGGTAACCCACTCTTCGACAGTCAGTGGGGTGACTTGGAACACAGACTGTAAAAGAAATTTAATTTTAAAGGTCTGGTACTTTAACTTATTCTTGCTGAAGTTAATGGCTGAGGTGGTTCGGCACTTACCGAAAGAACGTCGACGTAGAGGATGACGAAGTGGAGTGTGAAGGAAAGGGCCATAGAAGCGATGAGCCACATGTTGGACCATGGGGGCATGCTGATCAGAGACTGGTTCTCAGATAAACTGTAAGCAAGAACATCATTCCTCGAGCATGTGTGTCAAGTAGAATTATACGATTTGAAATTCTGGTTAACGAGTTTTACCTGTTCATCGCGTTCAACATTTCAATGGTGACAAGTACGGAAAGAGCCATAGTCATGGGATGCGGGTCGGAGAAGACCTTGCAGTCAAGACCCTTGAACTCCTCACCTCCGCCAATGCAGGCCAAGTGGTGGGTCTAACGGAAGTATTGATTAATGAAGAAGTACCACGATAGAATTGGACTTTATGCGATATGTTCTTTATTTATTTTTACCAGTTGGTAGTAATTCATCTGAGGTCCGTGCGGGCTGTAAAGGAACCACCAGGCGGCGGATCCAACAGTTGCAGCACCCACGTATCCACCAATGGCCAAGTAACGGAAGAACAACCAGCCAGAGATGAGAGATTCGTCGGCTTTACGTGGAGGCTGACGAACGTAAATGTATTATAGAAATATAAGAGTGTAAATGTTGAAAAATGTTTAAATAAAAGTGGTTTTGTTATTTCATACCTTGTCCATGATGTCAAGATCAGGTGGATTGAAACCAAGAGCAGTAGCAGGAAGACCATCAGTGACCAGATTGACCCAGAGGAGCTGTACGGGAATGAGTGCTTCGGGAAGACCAAGAGCAGCAGTCAAGAAAATACTGAAAAAAGACGAGTTCAAAGAAATTTAATAAAAATTCAAAACAGCAAGAACGTGTATCTCAGGTCATTCGAATAATATTACCTGACGACTTCACCGATATTGGAAGAGATAAGATAACGGATAAATTGTTTCATGTTGTTGTAGATGGCACGACCTTCCTCAACGGCAGCGACAATGGATGAGAAGTTATCGTCAGCCAACACCATCTCGGAAGCCGACTTAGCTACGGCTGTACCAGATCCCATAGCAATACCAATCTCAGCCTTCTTCAGGGCAGGGGCGTCATTGACACCATCACCAGTCTGTGCAGAATAAATTGATTCGTAAATGATTGAAACAAGTACCTAAAATATATTTAAAGAATCCAGGATGACTTACCATAGCAGAGATTTCGTTCATGCTCTGCAGGTACTCAACGATCTTGGATTTGTGAGCGGGCTCCACACGGGAGAAGAGACGAGCCCTAGCGCAGGCGGCCTTTTGTTCGGCAATAGGAAGATCATCAAATTCACGTCCAGAGTAAGACTTGCCAGTAGTATCCTCGTCCTCGCCGAATACACCAATACGACGGCAGATAGCTTCAGCAGTGGCCTTGTTATCACCAGTGATGACAATGACACGGATACCAGCAGCACGACACCTGACAATGGAGTCGAAGACCTCCTTGCGAGGAGGATCAAGCATACCAACGACACCGACGAAGGTAAGGTCCTTCTCGTAGGTGTAGAACTTGGTGGAGTCACCCAGGTCCATTTCGTCAGGCTTCATTGGGTGATCAGCAGTAGCGAGAGCCAAACAACGCAAAGTATCGCGTCCAGTACCGTATTGACGAGTAAGGTCCAGGATGCGGCTCTTCAAAGAAGAGGTTAGAGGGAACTTCTGAGTACCGACACGAGCGTGCGTGCATCTGTCCAGGACACCTTCGGGAGCACCCTTGACGAAGAGCTTGGGTCCGGTTCCAAGTTTGCTGGACTTGAGAGGAACGCAGTAGGAGGACATGGATTTACGATCGCGAGAGAATTCCAGGGTGAACTCCTTCTTCCACTTGGTTTCGATGTCCTGTCTGACGGCAATGGCGGCGTTACGACGGTCCAGTCCAGACTTGGGGACAGCGAAGGGATTGATCTTCTCAGCCAAGACAATGAGGGCGGTCTCGGTAGCCTCGCCGACCTTCTCAAAAGCCTGTTTGAACTCATTGAAGTCAATGGCGGAGTCGTTGCACATGATGCAGATGGTGCTGATTTCATGAAGAGTCTCAAAGTCGGATCCCTTAACCTTCTGTCCCTTGAGGAATATCTCACCGATGGGTTCATAGGTGGAGCCAGTGATTTCAAATTCGTGGAAGCTGCTGTCGTTACCCTCGATTTTTTCAAAGGTAAACATACTGCAAACAATCAAGGTAAAATATAATAACGCTAACATAAAAAGAAAGCAGATCAGCTCCTCGTCTCTCCTCGACAATACATACCGGCTGACGGACATCTGATTGGTGGTCAAAGTTCCAGTCTTATCGGAGCAGATAACAGACGTGCAACCAAGGGTCTCAACGGAAGGCAGGGACCTGACAATGGCGTTCTTCTTGGCCATACGTCGAGTACCAAGAGCCAAGCAAGTGGTGATGACAGCAGGCAGACCTTCGGGAATAGCAGCGACGGCCAGAGCTACGGCAATCTTGAAGTAATAGATGGCACCCTTGATCCAGGAACCACCATGAGCGGGATCGTTGAAGTGTCCAATATTTATAGCCCAGACAGCGACGCAAATTACGGAAATGACTTTGGACAGTTGTTCACCGAACTCATCCAATTTCTGTTGCAGGGGCGTCTTGATCTCCTCGGTCTCGGACATCTCGGTACGGATCTTACCGATGGCAGTGTTAAGACCAGTTCCAATGACGACACCACGAGCCTTACCAGCAGCAACATTGGTACCAGAGAACAGAATGTTCTTCTTGTCCTGATGGAACGAACGAAAAAAATGTCAATCTTGTTTCTGGGTAAAATAAAAAATCCAGACAAGTATACTCATCGATCCCCCAAAATATTTACCTGGTTCACAGCACGAGGATCGGGTACGGGGTCGGTGTGCTTGATAACGGATACAGATTCACCAGTCAAGATGGACTGATCGATCCTGAGAGTAGTAGAGTAGATCTTGGTAAGACGAATGTCAGCAGGGATCTTATCACCGACGGACACCTCAACGATGTCGCCGGGTACGATCTCCTTGGCTCGGATCCTCTGGACACCGGACTTGTCGCCTCTGACCACCTTTCCCATCTCGGGCTCATATTCCTTGAGAGCTTCGATTGCGGACTCGGCATTACGTTCTTGCCACACGCCGACCACGGCATTGGCGATAAGGATGAGCAGAATGACGAAGGGTTCGACGAAGGCAGTGAAGGCATCGTCGTGCTCTTCAAATAAAGCTAATACCTGGTGGAAAAAATAATTTCACGTTAAATAATGCAATAAGCGTAAACGTCACTCGCACGTGGTCTCAACGATGAATACTTACGAAAGAAATAATAGCAGCTAATAGAAGGATCTTAACTAGAAGGTCGTCGAACTGTTCTAGGACGAGTTGCCAAATGGATTTTCCTGTAAATCGTAATTTTTATTTTCATTAAACACATTTTTCTTTTCAAACAAGCATTTCACGTCCCAAAAAATCTATAGAAGTCTTTGAGCTAAGATACACCCGCTATCACTGACGTCCCGGTGAAATGACTTAAAAAATCCTTAATAGCCGCGCTTATTTTCGTGCCAGATTTCGTCTACGTAATGAAAGTTAGAAATCGTTTATGGCTTCCTCCACGTAGAATTCCAGATAATCGACCTATCACCGCTACCGCTCGAGTGGCCCGGCCATGTGTTTCTGTTCCCGGAGGAACTTACGTTTCCGACTGGCCTTTTGATTAGATGGCCATTTCTCAAGGTACTTTATTAACGCCGAAGCTTTCGAAATAACCACAATCTTTCAAATATTAATCGCGACTCCAGATACAATCATCGCCATGCATACACGTGCTCCAGGTAGAAAAGTAGAGAAATGAAACTGTCAAAATTATAAATAATAGTCATCGCGCTGACCAGTATTTTTCAAAATAAAAAATTAACGCCTTGACAATGACAATAATTTTTTTACAATTTCACTTGCTAATGACATAGCAACAATAGTTATCTGCGCAGAGCGCCTTTAAATTGTCACACTAGTGACGAACGAACGCATGGAATGTATGACGAAGCCACGTAAAGGCGCGTAACGACAGAACGCTGGCGTCAGAAAACTGGCGGAACAGACGCCAGCAGATCCAGGGAGGCCTGACGTCCTTGATGGGAACTGCCTTTTGCCAGCACATGCAATTGACGTCACGTCGTGGTGTCCGTGGCGTGAACGTTCGCTGATTTCATTAATCGTAATTCTCGACGAGAAACGCGCGCGCGCGCGCCAAGTGAAAATACCGACTTGCCATTATAACTGATACGGAAATGCGGAGCCCGGCTGTCAGTAACCCACTAGGATGATCTCTCGAAACATTCTTAAGCAGTAAAAATTATATAATTTCCCCACCAAAAAAAAAATTCTACGGATCAACAGTCTCTCGCAAAACTCTTCGCAGAGGTCCTGTGTCAAAATGAAAATTGAAAAAAAAATTTCAAACCATCTAATTCCAGTCATGCCAAATGCATCAAGGTGCATTCATCCTAGCCGTATGCAGTTCTCGATGCAATTGACTTGCCAATGAAACAGACGGCTGCTCCGTGCAGATATATCCAACGTATGCATTATACTATAAGCTTGCACCAGACATCAGCTCCTGCTGCACGTCGGCCTACTTAGATACGAGTATGTAATGACAGACGTTCGAGCTTCATTCAAAAAATTCAAATGAATACGAATTACCGAAATGACGTCACCCAGAAAGAAAGTTGCCCGAAAGTCGTGAACTTCGTTTCGAGAAGCATCGACGAAGTCGAACAATTAAAGAAGTGAAAAAGTTCATTCAAAAGGCAAATTTTGCATAAATCATATAACACATAACGAAGTGCTCGCCATTTACGTATATAATCACATTGCTGTGGGAAGCCACGATTTTACACGATCCGAAACCTTTCGGAGAACCTATGACTGCAGGATCCGAGCCGTCTGTGACGCCCGTAGCCGCGCTGGTATCGATACATTCAAAAGTTCTTGGAAATAACGAAATCTTGTCTCCGTCGAACCGGCGACATCTCGTAGTACGCTCGCGGTTCCTCCAATTTCACGGGATCCAATCTTAGCTCATAGACTGTACCGGAAATGACGTATAGCACCGGAGACTTACCCTCCTCAGCCGGCAATTCTGTAACAGAGAAAAAAAAAGACAATTAGCAAAATAAATAACAATCGACGAGTAAGAAAAATTTTTCACTTATTATGTTCAACTTAAAAAAGAAATAGTCATCGAAATTGGCGGGAATTTCAAAACTAAATATTCCCACGACCCAAACCTACGTCGTCCCCTTTAAACTGTCCTAGTTCAAACCGCCTGAGGTAACACCAAGATTTCCATCCCGTTATAATATCCGCTCCAGCAGTACCGTAGATAAAAACAGTATGGATAATCCGAACAAAAGAACGAAGATTTTCCAGAAACCACCGGGCGTGCAATCTCTAAAGAAAAAAGAGGCGTCCCAAAACTGTCTCCAGAAAAATTACAAAATTCCATAAAATGTTACAAAAAAAATTCCCCATAAAAGTCTAACGCCCAAGCGGTCGTACAGATTCGTAAATTCGTTTAACCGCTACAAAATAGAAAATTCTTGTTAGACTCCGGATAATCCCATATGCAAACATCATCGGGTTTCTCGTCTACATATCGTATACATATGTGAACAAGAGGCGACAGCTCTGGCTCGTCCGTTATTTACGAGAAGAATCGATCGATAAAGTCGTCAGCGGGCATCGGTCATGGAAATGTTAACGAGCATATAAACGCATGACCGGCATATACACACGTATGCCTAGAAACACCGTACAAAGCATACGAGTGGAAAATCATGTGTATATATTTTTTCCCCATACTTAACGAACAACCTTTTTTCGCTTACCAAGGTGTACGGTAAGAAGCCGCCGCCATGTTTGCATCCCGCGAATAAATTCTTATGTGCATCCGCATAGGCGGATACGTGCATCCCACCCTGCACGAGGCACGGTAAGCGTAGCGACCTGCGACGTAGGTGCAAAGGGAGACGCGTGACGAGAAGCGACGAGGCGGCCGGAGGAGAAAAGTCGTAAGTGTGTGTCCAGCGGGCGACAAAGGAGCGGAGTTTTCACTGTGCGACAGGGCGACCCCCCCCCCGGTCGCGGCGACCGAGGATATTTATCACGCAACGCCGAGCTCGATGCAAGGCCGACGACAAAGCCGATACCATAAACAAACCTTATACCGGGAAAAACGAAAGCCAACGGCGACCACGAACGGCTACGATTTTCATTTTAAAGGTTCGTTCACACGGAGAGCCGACTGTGTTTGTGGATAGATATTTTTCCTTCGGATTTTCAACGAAATAACGGGACTGTTTGTCTGTACACGTATACAACGTAGATATCTCGATATTATTACTTCAAGCTGTTAAAGCGGCATCCACAAGTGTCTGCATTACGTCTTTTGTGAACGCAGGTTAACGACACTGCCTCCATTATTGCTAGTAACGTCGATGAGTGCCGCCATTGTCGACGTAAACGAACGTATAAGCGTTACGAGGTGAACATTTTTTTTACCGTTCCTCGAAATAGCGCTTAGCCGGCTTCTTCGCGCGAGTGCCAACGTACTCTGGCTGACAACGATGACGCAAGGGGATCGGGACAATAAGAAATATACAAGGTGCCCAGGTTTGTCCGATCGATCGAGATTATCCGATTCGATCCTGACCGATCGATCGATAAATCGCTGCGAGAGACTTGCGGGTGGCGAGTGTACACAGAGACAGTGGGAAAAGAAGGTGGGGAACGAGCGACTAATCTAATTAACGATCGATCGCGAATCTGCTCGCGTCACGCGCCTGAATTACTTCAAATGGCATTTAATCAATTTTGCTATAATTTGTTCTTTTCCGGTCGATTACACGCAGAAAAAAAAATTTATTCCCAAAGTAAAATTCGCGATCGTGTCAATTCCGCCTAATCGCTCGAGTCATTACGACCCACGATACCCCGAAGTAATTAACACATTGACAACGTTATCAGTCAATTGGAGTATACGGTGCTATCAGCAGTGAATATCCCTTAAGTATACGCTAATCGATAAACAATTTAACTAAAAAAAAAAAAAGCCCAGAGTTATGAAGACATAGAAAAATTGTGACATGTTAAAAAATTTTCAAAAAAATTCTTTTTCCTCAACCCGCAAACTCGACCGGAAATGACAATCGAAAAAGAGAAACGCCTACCCACAAAAAATCACGAGAATCCCTTAAGCTCGTCGCAGAACTTCGACCGATAAATGAAAAGAGTGAAAAAAAAAAGTCAATCAAAAATGTCCTTTGACAAAATTCGAGAAACGATCGAACCGTGCCGCGTCGTTCTGCGACCGGAAGCGGAAGACCCAGCAGTCCCCTCGACGAGCCTCCCTTCGCTCTACGAGCATAATACAAAATTAGGGTACCCCCGTGTTACCCCTTTATCGCGTCAACAAAATTCGCACGAATTTCACGAGCGAAGGGTAAATATTTGGTCGGCCGTATCCTTCCTTGATTTAGAGACTTCCCACGCGATCACGGCCACATGGACCGCAAATGACGTTTACATAACCTCCTATAAGATTTCCAAACGTGCTACGTGAAAACTACGATGACGCGTTCTCTCGCCCGGACGATACGACGTTTAAGCGCAAGTAAAATGGCCCAAGTTGATCACCTCGCGTTTTACTCCCACTCGGCCAGAGGCAGCTCGAATCGTAACAACCCGGGATAAACGAACTCCGAGTTGAACCGCGCGACAAGCGTAAATCGCTATGGCAAACATTTAAAAAAAAATATTAGCCGCTCCGTCTCGTCGATAAGACTCGGCGGCAGGACTGAATTGGACTGAAAAAAATTACCTAAAAATTTTCAAGAGACCCAAATCATTCTCGACTACGGCACACTGTGGACCTGGCTGATAATCATTGCACAACTGTGCACCGAGAGACTGGTATGACTGATTGTGTGCGACGTGGGTTTCCCTCTTTTTTTTTTCCGAACGATTGCATTTACCCGCAAATTTCATAATCCATGTCTCGAGTGACCCGTTTTAACGTAAAATAATCTATTTGCCATTAAGTAGTACTATCGTGAGACCCGGTTACGAGCGACTTCAGTGTCGGGCGCCAGCATCGACCCTAGAATCGAGTTAGCGCCGGACTAGTAGCCTCCGTATTTACGATACGGCTAAGGTAAAGTGGTAGATACGCGGTTCCCGTGTTAATATACCTACTTAGATGCTATATACAGAGGCTATGTAGAGAATCTATGTACAGAGGCTGTATGTTCATAAGCAAGTAGACACGACGAAGGATGCAGGTACTAACAATGAGTGGTGTGTGTGTGTGTGTGTATGTATATATATGATACAAAATAGGGAGAGAGGAAGAGAAGCGTACTACCTTATAAGACGATATATCCGATAGTCCTTGACGATCGAGTAATACGTGAGTGGCGTCGATAGAAAATCGTCGTACCATTGAGAGTAAAGAAAGAAAAATAAAAGAAGTAAACAGGCCGACACAAAGATTCGAGAGAGATTTTAACCGTGAGTTTCCACGGCGGGCAAATTACGAGAGAAAACAAGAGGGAATGCCGAGATTAGATTTTTAAAAAAAAGTGGAACAGAATTTTCAGGAAAAAAAATTACATTGAACAGCCAGGAAAAACGATCAGACTGGAACTCGTACGAACGCTGTACCAACATTCCTCGAGAAGTCTGTAAGGACAAATGACACTCTGAATATCGGTCGACGGTATTGAACTGAAAAAAAATTGTCTTCAATTTTTTTCTCGACTCCCCCTTCCCCCCGGCCCTGCCCAATTAATTTTTTTCCAGCTTCTCTCATGAAATCAAAATGAATTTTTCCGACAAGGGCACTCGAGAAGACCTCTCCGCTCCTGCGTCACGTTCAAGTACCCGTAAGAGCCGCGAAGAGCAAGAGTCTCGTTGACAATTGACAGACGAGGATCTTGCGTAACGCCGAAGGGAACAACGAACATTTTGAAGAAGAGAAAAAAAATTGAAAAAAAAAATATAATGAGAAAAAGTGATAGGAGAATTTTTCGAAGATCCTCGCGCGTACGTCCCTGACCCGGGTCAACGTCGGTAGGCCCGGACTTCTTTACCGACGTTCTTCGGTGCCTTGCAAAGAAGCATTACAAGACGAATGACTGACGCACGGCGAACTGACGTCATCCGTTCAACAGCCTCATCCGTCGCAAGCAGTAGGAATTTTAAGATAAACCCTTTAACGATACATCTTGAGGATCGAATTGCGCAATCGTTCACTTCTCGTGTTTACCGATTTTTTCATAGCGATCAAGTGAATCGATACGTGCGAACTTCGCTTAAGGTTTGCCTTGGCGACGAGGTCATCGCTTATCGACAGGTGCGTCTGTCAATTCCTCCACCTGAGACAACCCGAAAAGCACTTGACAGCCTATACATTGTATATAATAATAATAATTCAGATATAAAATGGGATAGACAATTATTTTCGACTACTCGGGACAGACAGCCAACATATTAGGCACTGTTGTCGCCCGCCTAAGCCGCGATAAAGATCGTATTCAGATTTCAGATGAATTTTCAACACACGAATTGTCCCAACAACAAACGTAACGTCAGATTAAAAGTAACTAAAACCGCACTGAATTTAGATTGAGGAAGTCAGTGACTCGACATAAATTTTAACCCAAAACTCAAATAACCGTATCGTCGTAAAGCTCTCATCGAAGTCCATAGTTCCAAAAAGCGATAAAACCAAAATACCTTCAAACCAAGCCTAATTTACGAGTTTGCTTCTTTCTCCAAAAAAATTAAATTACGAGATAAAAAAATGTCACGCGATCAAAAAAAAATCGTTAAGCGTTAATCACCTCCGAGCTTTCGCAACGACAATACCAGTATGTAACTCATAGTGCTTTTGAAAAGTCAACTCCGACTTACGAACAGCAAAAAATGACGAGGACAGAAGAGAGGCGTACGACAAAGATTATATTGAAAAAAAAATAGACGTCCGAGGGATGCTGGGAGGGGGAGGGGAGGAAGGGGGAGGATGGTTTGAAAGGGGGATTACTACAGATGCAATAGCGTTCAAGGAGAATTCTCTACGTCAGGATGCGTCCGATAAGACGATTAATTATCCACTCAAGCAATTCCAATACGTAGCGAGAATCTGTATGCGGCTGGTATATCGTGTAGGTTAATTCTAGGGATACGAGTATGTATATGTATATATATATATATATATTCGTAATACGAACCAAGCGCGAGTATCTAATAAGCGCGTCGAGTGCAGAAACTCGAACAGCGGAAGAGGTAATTTGAGAAGTGACGAAATTTTTTATATTAACGAGAAAAGCAAAAAGACACGTCACAGACAGGAGAATGACGTTGATAAAAAAAATGATTCGATGCAAATTTAAAAAAAACATAAAAGATACAATAGTCGTACAGTATTTCCGGATATACGCGTGACGTTCGCCGAGTCAGAGCTGAGACAGTCGAAACGGGCGAGAATAACCCGTGGACAAAGTTTAATCCGTCCGCAAGCTTACGTTAGTGGACCGCGACAGAATTTCGTATGAGTCCGATCGTTGTGTCAGGACAGAAACCGGAAGCCACGTGGTCAAAGTGAAGAAACGATTTCTGCGAGTCGAGGCGTATGTAAATAAAAATCTGCTAATAATGGTCAGGATGGGCAATGAAGAGAAAAAAAAGGGGAACTCTTGTTAGTAGTCATCCGAATCGGTAGGAGCGACGTTAGATTTAACAGCCAATCAAATGGTCCATAAAACTTAAAAGGAGCCGCAAGCGCGATTCCAAGCTCGAAGGACGTGAGGTAACCGGAAGTCGATGGAACGTGAGTCGATTGGCAATATCGATGATGGTCAAGTCGTTAATCTAAGGACGATAAGGATTCGCGTTAAAGAGCTTTTAATGGCAGCGCAGTCGTCGGGTTAAAAAAAAAAGCACACCGGCGAGTCAAGTGTTACGACTATCGGAGTCTCCGCGGGTCCACGTGGGTTTGGATACCTCGTACGTATAAACGGGTTCTAAACGGGCGTCCGTAATAGAAAGCATAAAGCAAATATACAGACGTCGATCATGCGTGAAAAAGAGAGAGAAGTCAAGGCAAGTCCCGTCTCCACTGACGTCTATTAATAAGAACAACCGCAAGCTCGCGAGCCAATAAATCGGACGGATGAGCTTTTTCTTTCTTCTTTCCCTTCGCTCCTAGTGAATTCACATTAATCGTTAGAGGCGCGACTTGACGATTTTTTTCAAACGACAATATTATTATTATTTGATACTAAGCCTTGTATGTGGGAAACGTTAAAATACGAGAATAAGTCAAAATGACGAAAAAGGGAAATGGTATAGTTTTTATTACCCATGCGGTTCCATGTCGACCCACCGTTTTTTGGGAAATTTTTTTTAATTTTTGAAAAAAAAAATTTTCAAGCGCGCCGTATCTGTTACTATGATTTCGTGCGATCGCGTAAAACTTGCAGAATGTAATAATAGGTCAAACCGCGTGTAACGTCATTGGGTATCTTGAATCTGTGATTCCGAGGTCGCCTCGGTTCAAGCTAGAGTTAACGAGATTTACTGATAAGAGTTATCAGCGACCATAGAGGATCGCGAAGGTTGCTGGTGTATGAACAGCGCGTTAGTTTCTTCGTGTGGACGTAAAAGCGTAAATTTGAGAATTCCGATAGCATACGGTAAGACGGGTACGAGGAGCTTTGGGGAGGATCGATGATAAGGATTGATAAGGATTTTAGCGCGCCTCTTGCGGTTCAAACGTGACGCCGGAGCTCTTTAAAGGTAGCGCCAAGTCGTTGGGAGAAATAACGGACGAGCTTTGTCACCACCAATAGCTGGAACCTGAGAACACGTAAGACGATAGAAAAGCTCTTGGCGAGCGTTCGCCAAGACGAAACAAGATCAAAATATTCTTTAGCACCGAGCCGGAGATAAGGATCGGGTCGTGTTGTGACGGTGAGTCGCAAGCGGAACGAACGGAACGAGCTGTCTGCTGCAGGGAGGTGAGTAAGCGCAGTTCGTCTTACTCTTACACGAGTGTTTTTGGAGGAAGACGAAACAAAAAAAAAGAAATAAAAGAATCGCGCAATTTGGTAACCAGAGAGAGACAGCGAGAGAGAGAGAGAGAGAGAGAGAGAGAGAGAGAGAGAGAGAGAGAGAGAGAGAGAGAGAGAGA